>CAUYPK010134641.1:0-100816 GCA_963574355.1 Loris lydekkerianus
TTCATTAACACTATCATTGCCGAATGCCTGGTTAATTTTTCGGGCTGTTTCGGCAGCGCTTTGGTTCAATTTGAATTCGTAGAGAAAAATTGGCTGAAAATCGCTTAATGACATCATATAGTAATAGGCTGAAAAGAATAAGAAAAATTAAAAGTAGAAAAAAATGAATAGCATCAATGTATAGAGTACAAAATTCTCCATCGGTCAGTATATACCACGACACAGTAGAATAAATACTTATTGAGATATGGAGCTACAAAAACACATGACATTAAAACGGACAAAACTTTTGAAATGACCTAATACTAGGTAAAGAAATACATAGCCTTATTAAAAAGGGCTTCAAACTCTGAGTGTGTGCTCTGTATTAAAACAAAATAAAAGTACATTCCTTTTAATTAAAAATAGGCAGAATTATTTTATATAACATCCTTCAAAAAGCATAGTAGAGAAACAAATCTCCCAAAAGGTAAATTAAGGGTGATTCCCACCCCTCCTACAATAAGCACAGCCCATGTACCAAACCACAATGAGTCAATCTGTGCCTCGTGCCAAAAAACCAGTAAAGTCGGCAAGGAAAAGTTAGTCAAGCCAGTTATTTGGCCTAAGGGAAAAATCAAAAGGGTGGTTTTTCAAATTTAAGTTTATAAGTTGATGACCTCATGTTAAATATAATTATTTTGTTCACTTATATGTAAAATGGATAAAATAATGCTTAACACAAGATATTGAAGGGAGTTGAATTAGAATAGCCTAGAACCTGGTGCATAGTAGGAATTTGGTTTATAACCTGAGTCACAAGCCTATCTACAAGCAATATGTATTATAGATAGACTCAGGAATTTCAGAAAACTATGCTAAACTATTAGCAGTTGTTTGGCAAGCCAAACTAACTAGTTTCAGGCAAGTTTTAGAAATTTTGCCAAACAAACTACAAACTAGGAAAGTGTTCTCCAAATATTCTACAATTTTTAACAGGTAACAAATAATTCTGAAATTAGATTGAGAAGGTAAGGGAGTCAGTGAAATTCAAATGGAAGTCTAAGTGCAGTTTTGCTCCTTGCCAGGAGGTGCTCCTCACCCTCATATGTGAATTAGAGACAAATCTTCCACAGGATAGTGGGCTTAGGAAAAATGATTGAGAATTGTCATGTTTAATTATGTTCCTCAACATAAATACGTTGAAGTCCTGACCCCTAGTACCTTAGAATTTGAATTTATTTGGAAACAGGCTATTTGCAGATGCAATTAATTAGCTTAAGAAGGAGTCGGACAGGAGGAGAATGGACCTTTAATACAAAATACCTTAGCTGGTGTCCTTAAGAGAATATAGAGGCAGAGGTGTTCAGAGACAAGATAGGCCTATGACACGGGGGACAGAGACTAGAGTGATGTGTGTACAAGGTGAAAATGCCAGGGACTTCCACCAGACAAATGCTGCTGCAAGGGGCAAGGGAAGGCTCTCCCCTCCAGACTTCAGTGACAGCATGGCCCTGCCAAAACCTTGATCTAAGATATCGAGTCTCCAAAACAATAAACTTCTGTTGTGTTAAGCACCGTTTGTGGTTCTTTGGTACGGCTGATCTAGGAAACTGACACCAACGTAGAGCCAAAGAGAGGCCTGGAGACCTCCCTGACTGTAGTCTTCCACCTATAGCTTTTAACCCATCACAATGAGAGTTAAAAACCCCATGGAAGGAGATGATACTAATAGCATTTCATTCTGAACCTTAATTTTGGTTTGGTCAACAGCACACCTCAGCCAAAACAAAACAAACAATGAAATAGCAAACAAACACCCCCACCCTTAACTGTACCTTCTCTTCTGATTAATTCCTGAATTGTTTAAGTGACAAACAAATGTTTATTGCTCCCAGACTTCCAGAGCCTACACGGCCCTAGAGAAATAAGGTCTATTCTATTGACTTCATGCATCCTTAACAAAGGTGCCATCTATGGTCCGACACCAGAAATCTCTTTTATTGGTGATGATATATGAAACCAGAAGAACACAATCTGATTTTTTCCAGACGCAGGTACATAGCATTGAGCTCACAGTGCTGCAAGTTAGGAAAATCTTGCTCTTAAGGCTGTAAATTGCATATAACTTTGTGAATATATTCATATGCATGATATTAAAATAGCTTATGTGTGCCTAAAATCCTAGATTATAAAAATAGCACCCAGCTAAAAACCTGATTTTTTTAGTCGATGCATTCGCCTTCTGTGACCATTATAGTTTTCTGTGTCCTGTCTTTCCTGCACAGTCTTATTTGCCATCAGTCTCAATCCATTTTTACAAACAAATTAAGGCAGATGAGGTATGCAACTCCTCTCTCTATCATTCACTTCCTGATGCCTCCGTCAGAATCAATAAATACTCATTCAAAGGAGGGGGCCTAAGCAACTCATTAATCCTCCTGCTTACTGTCTCCAAAATATGGGTGGCTTGTTAGCCTCTGAAATTCACAGTGTAAAATGTAGTTCTTGAGAACTATTAAAGATAAAGCTGTATAGGAATACAGCACAAGGAGGCGATAATTAGACTGGTGAATACATGTTCCGTGATTTATCCACTCACAGCATTTTCCAAATAATATCTTTTCTTCATACAGGATAGATAGGTTGTCTTTATTTTCAGAGACTCATCTGAGGCTGATGTCTCCTTATTGTTTGAATCTGTCCTTGAACATGAACAACACTCTGGATATTTCCAATTTTATACAACACTTTTCAAAGTACATGAAAAGAAAGTTCTTCAAACTCAAAAGAGTGAATAGAGATTTACTTGGCTTGTTTAGAGTGAATACTGAAGGAAATGCTATGCAAAACTCTTTCAGCAATTCATGTGAGGAGTGTGACTATTGCACCAGAGAAATTCACATATAATAGTAGGGGTTAAAGGAACCAGGCAAATATAGACATTGAATGGATCTATATGCTCAAGTTTCTTGCTGTCCTTGACCTGAAAGTTAAAAGTGTGATATCTTGGGCTTACTCTTCTAATGCTTTTGTTGCCTCAAGTTTGGGAGATTTTATTGCTATTCCTTGTGGATTTTCTAACTTTAAGAGAAGTAATGTGAAAAATAACACCAGTCTGAACTTGGTAACCTCTAATTTATTTTATTTTATTTTAGTTTTAGTTTGACTTGGCTAAAAGCCATTATAACTGCTGTTTATTATTTCAAAATACCATTAATACTTACCATGTGATTCATTTCCATGTAAATTTTTCTTTCAGAGGGCTTTGATTTAGAGCAATGTATGCATTAAAAAGAAAACATCAGATAATTATTTACTCAAAAAACAAGAGAGAGAAGGGTTGAAGAGAGCATACCCCATGAGATTTTAAGACTGACAGATTAGCAGCAGAAAACCTTTGTCTGGAAAGTAAGAAAATGATCCTGAGAACTAAGCACAATATACCTCTCAACTTGTCAAAACCAAAGAAGCTTTGTATATGCAAAATGTCCAATTCTCTTTTCTTATACAGAGCTAACTTAAAGATTAATCTGGCTTGGAAAATAACCAATTTTAAAAGAAAGCCTATAAGCATAATTATAACATTTTTTAGATTAAAAAATGAGACCACTGGATCTTTCAGAATGTTCTGCTGCTTTGTAATTTCAAATACATATTTTAGTGTATTAATTCATTTGTAAAGTATAACAAAGTGAGAACTCATCAAGTAGATGGTAGAGAGCATCATAATTTCAGGGATAATGAAAATAATAGCTTCCATCTTCTAAGCACTTACATGCATGATGCTTCTTTCTTTATGAGGTCTGACAATTATCTGCGAACTCCTCATGAGGAAAGTGCTACATATCTCATTGCTGAATATCACTGTGGTCACCAGATGGCCAAGGGGATTACTTCAGACGTTACCATCATCATTGAGGTATGCAGCAGTTTTTCTAGGATGGTTTTGCAAACCTAATTGTCAAACCCTGTATCTACAATTTTTCCTCTAATCTCCACAATAAACCAATGGATTTAATAATGTTATTTCCATTTAATAGACAAAGAACCTGAAAGTCATAGAAATTAAATAACTTGTCCCAAATCACATATCTAAAAAGTGTAAGAGTTGGGGGGTTACATCCAGTTTTGACTTCACTAAAGTGGGAATTTTGTCTACTTTGCCCAAGGAGCCTTGCTGACCAGATGCTAGAGATGAGTTTAAGTCTTACCCATTCACTGAATTCCCTGAACTCAAAATTATTTCACCTTTTTAATGAAATGGATTTAATTCACTTATTTTTGGAGTTGATTACATCAAATTTAACTATGTGTTTGCTTTCTCGTTCTTTTTCTTTTTCTCTCCCTTTTTCCCTTCCTTTTGGTTTTCCTTTCCTTCTTCCTCCTCCCCTCCACTTCATTTCAAAAATAATTGGAAGGAAATTATAATGAAATACGGATATAATAGAATGACTAACAACTTCTCAAAAGATTATAAATCCATATGTTGCATGATATCAATGATTAAAATGTACAACAGAGCTCTTTTTGAAAAGGGATATTAATTTCAATACTTCATCCATTAATTTAGTGTTTACTCATTCAATGCTGTATGTTGAGCTAATCCTGTGGTCTAGGGATTGTGATGAATCCTGAGACTGTGAGGGCATTTATATACGTAAGCCACAGATTTTTCCTTTACCGCATGTACTGTATAAAAGCAGTGGGAATAGTAAATGTGTTTAGGAGAATTGAAAAGATTTCACAGGAGAGTAGATATTCCAGGAGGTCACAAAGAATAAGTAAAGATCGTTCAGAAGAGGAAAGACATAAAAATATTCCTGAAAACTGGTGAGTGAAGGCTGGCCAGCTTTGCAATTAAAGCACGTGATGGTCATTGCCAGGGAAGTGTTACATACAAGATATAAGGTGAGCTACAAAACCAGAAGGCTTGCGGTTATGCTGTCAAGCAACTTAGATGTGATATTAAATCATGCGTAATTTTTGAAAATATTATTTGAATAATCTTCTACTTAAAAAATAAATAAATAAAAGTACAGAACAAAAAATCCCTTTTTCCCCTGAATCACTTGAGAATGAGTTGCTGAACTGGTGCCCCAACACTCCTAATTCTTTACTGTGTCTTCTACAAATGAGGATATTCGCCCAACATAAACAAACACAAGATACTTATCAAAATCAGAAAGTTGATTTTCACACTCCATTCAAATTTGCTAGTTGTCCTGATGATGTTCTTTAGGCCACTTAGCTGTAATATTGTTTTAGTCCTTTCCAGTTTGGAACAGTCCTTCAGTCTTCCCTAGATATTAGTAACTTGGATGCTATTGATGATTTTGGCCAGTTGTTTGGCAACTATTCCTCAATCTGGGTGTCCAGCTCTTCCTCATTCCATGAAAGTTACACAACTTGTATTGAGTATCACACAGGAGGTGCTTCTTTTTTTGTCATTAAATCTTATCAGGTATTTTAATCTGTCCTACTAATAATGGTTCACTTTGACCACTTGACTAAGATAGTTCTGCCGGCTTCCTTGCTGTGAAACTCCTTTTCTTCTTTTGTAAATAATAAACATTAGCATGGGGAGGTAATATAAGGCCTATAGCCCGTTCCTCACTAAATTTTATTTTGTTTAATCCAGTGGATCATAATCAGTTACTATTATTATTTACTCTGATGTTTAGGTGGTTTCAGAGTTAGACAACAGAACTCCCCCACACTGACCCCTTAGCCTCATTCTTTGCTTTCTGTCACAAGAAGTTCTAGACTCATTCTCATTTTGTGCCTTTCCTGATCTAGCTCTTGGATCAGTCATTTCCACAGGGAGCTTTGGTTCTATATAAAGAAGAATGGTATTTGGAGGCCAAGGTCTGGCCACCAGATATGGAGTAGAGGGAGACTGCTGTTCTTGGGACCTCTAATTGAACAGAGTTAGATAAAATGTAGACACACAGATATGTGTATATCAGTGTGTGTGTATATATCTGCACATAATGTGATACATTATATTTTCCAAGATGGTCACAAGAAGATTGTCTATTTCATGTCATCTTTTTACAATATAATGTTGAGGCTTAGAAGTTAGATCTATGCCTATCACCTAATCTGTGTGTTTCATGGGCTGAATTGTGCTCACCTCCCAAATGTATGTGTTGAATCCCCAACCCCCAATAAGATAGTATTTGCTGGTAAGGCCTTTGTAAGTTAATGAGGTTTAGGTGAGATCATGAAGGACAGGAGCCAAGGGAAGGGTGGATGACCTCATGCTGGGTTAGCGCCCTTATAAGAAGGGGGACCAGACAGTTGTGTCTTATCCATTTGGGCTGCTACACCAAAACCACATAAACTAGTTAGCTTAAAATAAGAAAAATTTATTACTCACCAGTTATGAAGCCAGGGAAGCCCCAGATCAAGGGGCTGACAGATTTGGTGTCTGTTGAGGCCCTGCTTCCTTCACAGAAGATGTATTCTCACTATAAATTCATATGACTGAGCTCTCTAAGATCTCTCTAATAAGGGCACAAGTCCCATTCTTGAGGGTTCCACTCTTATAATCTAATCATCTCCCAAAGTCTCACCTCCCAGTAACACTACGTTGGTTGTTAGGTCCTCAGTATATGAATTTCAGGGACAAACAAGCATTCAGACCATAGCACCTGGGATAGATCCCCTTCTGGGGTTCCCTGAACTGAGCATCTCAGCACCATAGCTACAAGGTACAGATAGTTTCCCTGAATGCTAAGGCAGGATCAGGGCTGTGCCATAGCATCCAAAATATGTGTCAAGCTAAGGTGTCCCTGACATCAGTGTCAGGAGGTGAAATTTGTCAAGTAGACCCAGTGCAAAGAGAAGAGATTCTAATAAGGTAATTGATAGCTGAGGCAGCTGCTCCCTCACACCAGGATACCAGAGAGTGGTGGAGGCCTGAGAAGCAAGAAATCAAAGTCTGGTAAACTGTTTGTAACTAGAGTCCTAACGACACCCCTACCTAAATGTGGAAAATTCCCACATGCTCTAGTGGCTTACCCTGCCCTTAAAATAAAACCAAACTCTTACCCAGGCTATAAAGCACTATAGAATCTGCTACTTATTTATTTCTCCAACTCCGTATCTGGCTACCACTTTCCTCTCAGCTCACTAAAGTGTAGCCGCTTCGGCATTCTAGCTATGCCCTGAACGTGCCGCAGCTGTTCCTGCTTTAGGCTTTTGCACTTGATGTTCCCTGAGATGGGAACGCCCAACCTCAGATCACCTGGTATCTTCCTCACATAATTCACAGCCCAGCTCAGATGTCATCACCTCGGGAAAGTCTTCCAATTTAAAATAGACTCACCCCTTTTCCACCAGCCCCCTTCCGTCTTCTCTATCACTTCATTCTGTAAGTCTTCCCAGCACTTCATCACTTTCTGAAATTATCTTGTTTGTTTATGCTTTGTTGCTTGTCTCTGCCCTGCGACCACAGATACTGGAGAGCAGTGACTTTGTCTAGCAACCTTTATGCGCTCAATTCCTAAAACCGTGACTTCCCTGTGGTAGGTAATGTAATTAAAAATGTAACTTGAATAAGTGGCAGAATAAAAGAGAGAAAGTGAAGTAGGAAGGAAGACAAAACTTCATACTGGCTATATGGAAGGAGTTAGGATAGAAAAAAGCTGTGGTGTCGAAGACAGCGTGTTCAGGATGAAGGAAAAACTCAAGTGTGTCATTCTGTGAGATGGAAAAATTACCTATGCTTGCCGACTCTCTGCTGTGAAATGGAGATAACTATTGTATATGATCAATTTAAAGATTCAGCTGGGAGAAATAATAAATACATAAATGTGAACATAAAGAAGGAGGCGCTGAGAAGGTACTTAATAAACAGTAACCATTATTATTATCAATATTAAGCTAAATGAATTTCTGCATACATAGCGTATCGACATTGGCGATGAGAAAGCTTAAGAACTCCCTATCCAATTTTCTTCTTTTCTTAAAGCAATCCTTTTTAATACAATTTATAATATATTTATGAAAGGAACTGAAATTTTAGTATATTTTGCATATGAAACAAAATATTCATATAAGCTTGATTTTTAGATGCAGCCAAATAATAAATTGGACCATAAAGTATGAATACTTTACCTAGTGATGAAAAAGTAGTACACATGAATAAAAGAGACATAATGGTTGGTCATAAAATATGATTAACCTAGTTGAAACAAAAGGCCTTAGTACCTTACAAGTGGTGAAGTCATTAATGGGTTATAGGGGTTCCGCATGAATGAAGAAATCATGTATAATAGCTGCTCATTACACACCCTATTTATTCTTGGGGTGCTTTTTGTGAAGCTTGTTTTTTCAATTAAGTTTAGGCAAGAAAAGAGAAAAGCATGATATTAGAATACACCAATCGCATTTTTTAAGAAGTATTATTATAGGAAGTTGCTTCATATTAATCAAAAGAAACGTAACCCTTAGTAATAAAGCAAGTTTTGTGGGGAGTCCATGCATTACCAAACTATTTAACATTGCTTTAAAATGAAGACTTTTATGAAGCAGAACCTTTTGATGGGCCATTTCTACAGCAATCCTGCTGGCTTGTTCCCTCTCGCCTTTTTTATTATAACAATTACTGCTTTTGTAGCTCCATTTTTACCACCACTTCTGTGCCTTGGGGAGTATAATTAAACATTGCTGGCCTCAGTTTCCTCACTTGATACAGTAAGAATGACACCAAGCTTGCCTATCTTGTTACTTAAACAGTACCTGTGAATCTTAAAAGCCTTTTAAAGTAACCTACACATGCACTGTACTGTTTACAGAGCCCCCAGTGCAGTGCTGTTGGGTTACGGGTGTTCAATACATACTAACTAGCAATGTACACTTGGAGATTCTGAGCTATCTGTTGCTGCTGTTGTCAGTAAGCAGATAAGTTTTCCTTCAAACAACAATATATAAGTACCCATTAACTGAAAGAACAAATCCATAGTGATCATTGATCCAGGCTTTTTATGCAGGTTGGTGCAGAAGGAGGCTGATTTATCTCTCTTTACATGCATTCTATAACTGGCTGATGATAAGATAGAAAACCTATAAATGCCTTTTTCATATGTTTCTGCATTAAATATTTTAAGTATTTAAATTTAGCTATAATTAACCAATTCTGAACAAATGCTTTAAATATGTCTTCATTTGAAAGTGTTCCCTTCAAACTGCTTTTCACTGGGATTCATTTAGTAGATTTCAAAATATATTATAATATTTGATATGATACAATACTTGCTAAATATGTTTGTTTTTGAGTAAAATTTGAGGCATGTTAGCCAACATTATGTTGCTATGAGACTGCTATGAACTTAAATTTTGAAGTTCAATTTTGGAATCTTTTTCAAAAATCATAGAAATAATCTGGTAGTTTACGGTTTAAGGGCACAAATGATAGACTAAGAATAAAGTTAATGGTCAATTATTTAATTACTTAATGAAATAAATTGATATATGCTAATCATGTGATTAATTCAGGCCAAAATACTTTATTATTTCTTAAGAATTAAATTTCAATCTGTAGTGTCCATTCACCTCAACAGTTCCTTTAATTTCCCAATTTGTTCCATCAGTCAAAGTTTCATTTATCTTTTCCAAGATTTTTTGAGTGTGTGACAATAGAAATAGTTAAGCACTGTCCTCTTGCTGGAAAAGGTCAGTCTCACAGGCAGTGCTAATTTAAAAAAAAAAAAAAATTGTATCACTTTAATAAGGGCAGAAAGACTTCAAGATTAATTTTCCAAGTAATTAACCAAACTCAAAATATTTTGGGGGGTTGAGCTGCTAGTTTAACTTTCTATACTGATAATTTAAGTGGATTCACCTTATATCACAGTTTAGTAAAGGTAAGATAGCAATTTAAGAGCATAGACTCTTGAGCCAGACTCGGTGAGTTTAAGTGCCAAATTTAATAAGTATGAACTGTGGGACTTTGGTTAAATCTCCCTGAGCCTCAAATTCCTCATCTGCAAAATGTGGATTACAAGGATACCTACGTCAGAGGTTGCAAGGTTTAACAGCAAATTTCTTAGAGTCATAACTAGCAGAATATAGGTTATAGAAGTGTTAACTATTACTAAATGAAATAAAATATTTATCTAAATGAATTATGATGATTGAAATTAAAATATGCTTAATAACTGTGTATATTACATGTGCATAGCTGTACACATGTAATATTAATAGATGACAACTGAAGCACTGTCGTGATACTAGTAAAATGAAAGTTCGTAGACGTGTTGAGACAGATGCATAAACATGACTTTCTCCGTTGTCTCCCCATCAAAAAGTTGACTTTTACCTTTGACCGTGGATATGAGTTGAAGTGAAGCTGTGTTGACTTGGACTGGCAGATCTTAGTACCCAACACTATCTACTTCAATACTGAGGATACAGAAAGGAAATGATTTTAATCAAAGAACAATTCCTAGTCATATACATGTCTGTTTCTAAAAGTGTAAATCCATAGGATTAATCTCTCATAAGAGTAGGATCTATTTATAGATGTTATTAAAAAAAAGTTTTACCACTCTGGGTTAAATTTAGGACAAGTGAAATTTCTTAATTTTTTTTTTTAACTTTGGCAAAATGCAGCATCCTCCTTTATTGTTTTATTTTAATAGAACTGGCCTTTTACTTTGAGTGGAACAAAATAAACAAGTAGGCTAGTTTCTGAACCCTGTTATATATAGAGTATTTCTTAATATATTCTTTGGCCTTAGGAAAGGAAAAGCAGCACCCTGGTGTCTGGTGTTTGTAGTGACTCCCCAACTCTAAGCAGACAAATGGAATGGTTGAAATGAAATCTCCAGAGGAAATCAAACAGGATGGTTCTCAATAAAGAATCTCTTTCCTGGTTTATAGTTGCTAAAATCTTATCAAGTGTGGTATTCCTTTTTACTAAGAAAGACTATCTATCCCTAGTAAACTTTTGTTTACTTTTCATTACATAGATATTGGAAAGTATTATTAACTATCTTTGCATACCTTCTTGCAGTTTTTTAAAGCAGGTAATTGATATTCTTTACTGTTATATTCAGCTGCAGTTTTTCCTGCTTTATAATATTCCTGTGTGAGACTATATCAAAGTAAGTTGTCGTTGAAACTAACCCTATAATAGACAAAATTGCCCTTATTTAATAGATGAGGGAAATGAGATTTAAGTAATTTATCTAAGGCATAATTGATGGTAAATTTTGGAGATGAGCTAGAAACATCATTTCACTAATTAATCAATTAATTAATTTGATAAATATTTCCTCCATTCCGCCTCCTTTTCTGGAGAGTTACAACTATCCATCTACTGATTCATTCACCAGCCTAAGAGTCATTCACAACACTTACCTCCCTCTACAGGTACGACCAATCAGCCACCAGTCCCTACTAATGTCATCTCCTTGAAGGACTCACTTCCTTTCTAATTATCCATATGGGCATGAACTTACAGACCAATCCTTCTTTCCCAGATTGTGACAACTAGCTTCTGACCTTGTCTGCAGTCTTGCTCCAATCCAATCTCTTGCTAAAGTGACAACCAGAGCACCACTTTTAACATGCGACTCTGACTTCCATCCCTAATGTTTTGTTATAGTTCCACATTGCCTCCAGAATGTAGCAGATGCTTCTTATCAAGGTCTTACAAAGCCCTCCACAGTCCGGCTCCTGCTGACACCACCAGATTCATTTCTTGTTATTTCACCCAGCCACACTGAATTCTCCAAATACTGGCTTGTTTCCAGCACACCAATCCCTTTAATACCTGCACAGGCCTTGGACAAAATTTCTTTGAATGACTTGCATCTTACCAGACATACTATAGTAAATTCACAATCCACATTAAAAGTAACTTACAAATGAAGGCACCCAGAGCTCAGTGATTAGGGCGCTGGCCACATGCTCTGGGGATGGTAGGTTTGAACCCAGCCCAGGCCTGCTAAACAAACAAAATAGCCAGGCGTTGTGGTGGGTGCCTATAGTCCCAGCTACTAGGGAGGCTGAGGCAAGAGAATCGCCTAAGCCCAGGAGTTGGAGGTTGCTGTGAGCTATGACACCCCAGCACTCTACGAAGGGTGACACAGTGAGACTCTGTCTCAAAGCAAACAAACAAACAAAAAACAACCTACAAATAAGTATAGAAGATGTGAGCAGACTTGTAGTGGACAGGTTGACATAATATCACTTTTTATGGAATTTAATTGAATTCATTGTTTCAGTAAATACTTGTAAAACGACTTCTCCAGGATAGGCCCTGTTTTAGGTACTGGAACACCTCAGAGAACAAAACAGATAATTTCCTACTTTTGTGAAGTCTACATTCTATTTTTAACTATATTTTAATATAATCAATTTTCATTGATTTATTTAAACATTTCCTCTTTTATATTTTAGAACCCTCCAAAAGTAGTTTTGTTTAGTTTTGTTTTTATCATTTAAAGTCTCAAAACACTTTTGCCAGTCTTTGAAAGCTTGTGGGCCTTTGGCACCATTCCCCAGCTACCGTCCCCTGCTAAAGCAGCCCTGCCGAGGCACTGTAATCTTTCCCGCCTCCCAACTTGGCCTGTGCTGTTCACTCTACCTGCCACACTTTTGTACCCTCTTCCCTCCTTCCTAAAACCCAGATGAATCTCTTCATCTGACAAATTATGTGTCTTGAGAGATAAAGCTCAGGCTCCTTGATCTCTAGAAATCTTTCCCTATCTAACACACCATCTCCTTTCTAGCCCTGAGAACTTACACCATTAATTAAATTATTTTCAAAAGAAATTCAAAGCACAATGAGTATTTTCTTTGTTTTACTTTTATTTTATTTTATTTTATTTGTTTTTTTATTTTATTTTATTTTATTTTATTTTATCGACCTAATTTAAGTGTGCTGCAGAAGATTCACGTAGGTTCAAGGTGCTGCGAGATAAAAGGTTGAAAACCACTGTCAGAGGTTGCCCTTGTCCCCAGATATAAAGCCATTTGCTCTCTTATGGTCCTCTCTGCAAGGTGGTGACCAAAGCATTCTTAGCATTCTCCTCAGCATATCTAAACTTCAGACAGGGTTCTTCCTGGCTCTTAGCCTTAACCTCTTTCCTTAGACTCTGTTTACTTTGGAAGCCTTGCATCTCTACCTCTTTGAGATGTAAATCTCCACCCACCTCCACCCTTGCCCCCAGCCAGTTTTACAATCAAGGAAATGGTTGTAGGACTTGGAAATCATCTATTGAAATGTAATCATCAAGAGTGATAGGACCCTATCTCTTGTCTCTCTGGCAGGGGAGGAGCCTAATGGAATCGCTAATTAGCAAACACAGAAGGCCTAAGCACACTGACAACCCTCCCTCTATCGCCCTCTGGTCCTTTTTCACTATTTCAGCCCCATGTTTAAAAACTCTCCAGCCTTAGGTTATAACTGGGTTATAGCTTTCATATGAAAGCCATGAATTAGTTTCATAGTAGGGCTGAGTACATTGGATACTTTTCCTTCCAGTCTTGAGGTACTTTACTAAGAAGAATATGTTCCAGCTCCATCCATGTAAACATGAAAGAGGTAAAGTCTCCATCTTTCTTTAAGGCTGCGTAATATTCCATGGTGTACATATACCACAACTGTGGTGCATCTTACAAGGGTACATGTAAAACTTAGTAAATGTAGAATATAAATGTTTAACACAATAACTAAGCAAATGCAAGGAAGGCTATGTTAACCAGTGTGATGAAAATGTGTCAAATGGTCTATAAAACCAGTGTATGGTGCCCCATGATCGCATTAATGTACACAGCTATGATTTAATAAAAAAAAAAAAAAGAAAGAAAGAAACCTCTCCAGGCTTTTGTTTCACCTGAGTTGAGTTCAGTAGTTCAGTGTCTCTGCTCTGTGATACAGTAGGAACTTTCTTCTTTATTTCCCTACAAATATTGTTGTTGTTATTATTTCAACAGATTCAGCTGGTACAGTTGGAGTTTTGTTACATGGATATGTTATATGATGGTAAAGTGTGGTCTTTAGGTGAACCCATCACCAGGATAGTGTACGCTGGACCAAAAGGTAGTTTCTTATCCCTTACTCCCCTTGCATCCTTCCCACTTCTAAGTCTCCAATGTCCATTGCACCACTCTGTGTGACTATGCATACACATAGTTTAGCTCCCATTTATAAGTGAGAGCATCTGGTATTTGGTTTTTTGTTCTTGAATTACTTCACTTAAGATAATAGTTTCCATTTCCATCCAAGTTACTGCAAAAGACATTATTTCATTTGTATGTCTGTGTGTGGCTGCATAGTATACGAGTATGTACATACACCACATTTTCTTTATTTAGTCCTCAGTTGATGGGCACTTAGGTTGACTTCATGTGTCTGTGACCATGAATTGTGCTGCGATAAACATACAAATGCTGGCATCTTTTTGACATCATGGTTTATTTTCCTTTGGGTAGACGCCCTGGAGTGGCATTGCTGGAGTGAATGTTAGATCTATTTTGAGAATTCTCCATATTGCTTTCCACAGAGATTGTATGAATTTACATTCTCACCAACAGTGTACAAGCTACATCCCTTTTCACTACATCCTTGCCACATTTATTGCTTTTTGACTTTATAATAATGGCCATTCTGACTGGAATAAGATGGTAACTCATTGTGGCTTTCGTTTGCATTCCCTTGATGATCAGTGATGGTGAGCATTTTTTAAAGTTTGTTTGACATTTGCATATCTACTTATGAAAAATATATCTGTTCACACAATGTCTTTTGTTCACTCTTTTGATGGAGTTGTTTGTTTTTTATTTATTTTATTCTGAGTTGTTTGAGTTCTGCATAGATGCTGGATATTAGTCCCTTGTCAGATGGATAATTTGGAAATACTGTGTCCCATTCTGTAAGGCCTCTGTTTATTTTTCGCTTTGTCAAACACCATTTCATTGTAGCTGTATTCCTGGATTCCCTATTCTGCTCCATTGATGTTTGTATCTGCCTTTAACTAGAACTTACTGTTCTGGTTACACTAGCATTGTAGTATAAATTGAAGTCAGGTCTGAGAAACCTTCAGTTTTGATCGTTTTGCTTAGAATTGCTTTTGCTATTTCAACTCTTTTTTTGTTTCCATATGAATTTTAGGATATTTTTTCTAATTCTTTGAAAATCTGATGTTGGTATTTTGACATGAATTATATTCAATCTGTAGATTGCTTTTGGAAGTGGGGTCATTTAGACAATGCTGATTCTGATCCATGGCATAAGTGGATCAAATGGCTTTCCATCTGTCTGAGGCGTCTACCATTTATTACATCCATTAGTATTTTGCATATTTTGCATTTTTCTTTATGTGTGTATAAAGTTGATATACATATTTATCAACTTTACTTGCAGTCAGAAAAATTTGGAAGAAATCCAAGAGTTCTGTAGTAAGCAAAATACACTATGGTACATGCAGACAATGGATTACTATTTAGTAATAAAAAGAAATAAGCTCACAAGCCACTAATACACAGAGGAAGCTTAAATGTCTATTACTAAGTAAAAGAAGTCAATCTGTAAATGCTACATACAGTGTGATTCCAGCTATAAGACATTCAGGACCCCAGATAGTAAAAAGATGAATTGTTGCCAGGGATTCAGGGGGAGGGAGAGATGAACAGGTAGAGCACAGGGGACTTTAGGGCAGTGAAACTACACTGTGCTGTATGATAGTATATGGTGTATACATATCATTATTTGTTAAAACACATGCAATGTAAAAGACAAAGAGTTAACCCTACTATAAATTATGTAATGTGGTTAATATATAGTTTTCCTGGCTCAGCGTCTGTAGCTCAGCGACTAAAGTGCCAGCCACATACACCAGAGCTGGTGGGCTTGAACCCAGCCCGGGCCTGCCAAACAACAATGACAACTGCAACAACAAAATAGCTGGGTGTTGTGGTGGGTGTCTGTACCCCAGCTACTCAGGAGTCTGAGGCAAGAGAATTGCTTAAGCCCAAGAGTTTGAAGTTGATGCTGTGAGTTGTGACACCACAGCAGTCTATCTAGGACGACATAGTAAAACTCTGTGTCAAAAACAAACAAAAAAATATATATGCAGTTTTCCTTATAGAGAATTTCACCTCATTAATTGAATATATTCCTGGTTATTTTATTTTTCTGCCACTATTACAAAGGAGATTCAGTTCTTGATTTCAGTCTCAACTTGGTTATTATTGGTATACCACTGACTTGTGTTATTGATTCATAACCTGAAAATTTGCCAAGTTCATTTATCAAATCTAGGAATCTTTTACAGGGGTCTTTAGGATTTTCTAAGGTATAAGATCACATAATCAACACACAGAGATAAATTGACTTCCTCTTTTCAAATTTGGATTCCCATTATTTCTTCCTCTTGCCTGACTGCTTTGACCAAGACATCCAGTACTACATCCAGTAGAAGTGTCGCAAATTGCCTTCTTGTCTTATCCCAGTTCTTAGGGGTGATGATTTTAACCTTTCCCCATTCAGTATGATGTTGGTTGTAAGTTTGTCATATGTGACTTTTATTATTTTGAAGTAGGCTCTCCTCTCCCTAATTTATTGATATTTTTCATGAATGGACATTGGATATTTTGAAGTGCATTTTCTGCATATATTGAGATTATCATATGACCTTTGGTTTTAGTTTTGTTTATGTGGCATTATGTGGTGAATCACATATACTGACTTGAATATGTTGAACCATCCTTGAATCCCTAGGATGCAAACCCACTTGATCTTGATGAATTATCTTTTGATATACGGTTGGATTCAGTCTATTAATATTTTATTGAGGAATTTTGTATCTGTGTTTACAAGGGATGTTGGGCTCTAGTTTCCTTTTACTGTGGTAACCTTTCCTGGGTTTGGTGTCAGGATGATACTGGCTTCCTAGAATGAGTTACAGAGGATTTCTCTCTTCTGCTTAAGTTTGTATGAAACTTGAGTCATGTATCGACCCCCTTTTTGATGAAGAGGAGGAAATAAATATCTCACAGACTTCCAAAACTATGGAAACATTTTATTTAAATTGTGTGCTGCAAAAGAGAACTTTTAGAACTCATAGTTTTTTCAAAATATTTTTTTAAAATGTGTTTGTGTGTGTGTGTGTGTATGTGTGTGGTTTTTTTTGAGACATAGTCTCACTCTGTTGCCCTCAGTAGAGTGCCCTGGTGTCACAGGTCACAGCAACCTCAAACTCTTGGGTTCAAGCTATTCTCTTGCCTCAGCCTCCCAAGTAGCTGGGATTACAGGCAGCTAGCTGCCACAATGCCCGGCTATTTTTATAGATGAGGTCTCACTTAAGCTCACACTGGTCTGTAACCCATGAGCTCAGACAATGCACCTACTTCAGCCTCTCAGAGTGCTGGGATTATAGGCAAGAGCCATCACCACACCTGGCTCAAATATGTTTTGGTGGAAAATTTGCCCCTGAAAATGTGCGCTCTTCCTCCTTCCAAATGTTCTAGGGATCCTGGGAAAGCAGTTTGAGAAACTCTGCCAAAATTTTGGCCAATTCTCTTTCTGGTGAAATACTCACTATTATGCAAAATACATGGTAAAACTCACATTGAATTTTGTGTAAATTTTCTATTTTAAAAGAATGTTTTTAAGAGTCAAATTAATGAACAGATCTCTGAACCACAAGTAAAACGTTCTATTAAAGAGCCCTGACCTATATAACATGTAAAGCTGTAATGCAGAATTTCCCTTACTTATGTATTTTGTCTTCTCCCTTGTGTACATATTTAAAACCCTATAATTTTTCCCTCTGAGTCTATGAACTTGGCCATTGATGCAACTGTCAGTCAGCCCCTTTGCTCTCCTTTCAGAAAGATCCATCTGTATCAGATATCCTTGACATGTAACAACTGGGAAGATGACAGCCTGGAATTATTGAAAACCACTCCAATGAATAATTTGCCCATAAAACATTGACCAATAAACCAACTATGTGGAATAATGTTGCTATTGTGTTTGGGAGGGCTCAAGTAGAAGGTGTGCTATTTCCGGTTTTAAGGTGGAGACATTTACCTAAGTAATCAAAAAAAACAAACAAACAAATAAAAAAACCTACTTGTAAGTTGATTTTATTCATGGTGAATTAAAAAAACCAACAACCCTGCTTTTCCAAATAAAAGTACCATACTGTATCTTAACTGTACTAACTTTTAACAAGACTAGTCATTTTTTTGCTTATTCACATACAATATATACATGATGCATTTGAAAGTTTACTGGGACAAGCTGTATAACACATCGTAGGGATACACAGAACAAATGAACAGGAGCAAATTTCTCACAGAACTTCTCCCTGAAATACATATCACTACAAACTACAAAGTAAGTTACTCACATGAGGTTCTAAATCAATCAATAGAGGTAGTTATTTAAAATTTGTAGGCTAATGCTTAAAAATTTGTAATTTCTAAAAACTAAAGTACAGCCATACACTACTTGTTTACTTCTATGTGAATATATGAGGAAAAACAAAATCTATGCAGAAGTGTATCCAGTACCTAGGACTTTTTTTTTTTTTGCAAAGAAATAAGCAGCAGCTGACAAGGGGGTGCAGGTGTGACAGGAGACCTTGATAGTAGAAAAGTAAAAGCAACTAAAATGCATACTCTGTTCAGGATTGTTAAAAGCCAAGAACAAACAGGGAGAGGAAGTTCTGAGATGCAAACTCTTAAAAGATTTTTGGATTCCAAATTGTTCCTATTAGACCCAAACATAATCAGATGGCATAGCTAGTAGTTATTTCTTCTCCTTCTACACATGTGATCACAGTTTCCTGATCCCTGCACACAGAACGTGACCCATAAATGTGGATTAAATAAAATAACAAGATTGTTCTGCCCCTAACTCCACTAGAAGATACACACGTGTTAGCCTTTCTCCTCTGTAGGGAAAGGTAAAATCAGGGTCCTTTGAGTCAGCCGCGGCTTTAATGAGGGTGAGTCATAGCACTTAGGGAGGCAAACCTATTTATTACACAACACTTTTAACTGGGACCATTTTAAAAGGCCAAAAGACAGGCAGACACAGGGGCCAAGATTAGATGCATCCTTGGTAGGCAGCTGGCACACTGCTGCCAGATGAGGATTTAGAGGAGTGGAGCTGGTAATAAGGAGCCAGCAATACAGGGAAGGGGAAAGCAGAGCAAATAAACTCCCTGATGAATTTTTACAACAACAACAAAAAGAAACAGGTCACAGTAATATCCCTCAGGACTAAAATGTATGACAAAAGCTTTTACATTAAGTCGGAGATTTCAGTTTAAAAGGCACTAGAAAAGAACCCAAATGATGTAGAATAATGTTGCTATTATATTTGGGAGAGCTCAAGTAGAAAGAAGTAGAAAGTCACTAAGTTCTTTCCCAAACTAAGTCAATGGCATTCTATTTTCAAAACAAAAACAACAACAACAAAAAAAAACTCACTTCTAGGAAAGAGATGGAGCTCTGCTAGGAGAGATTCTTAGGGATATAGGGGAAAGAAGTTATATCTCAACATTGTGGGAAACTAATACATTGTCTGGGATTCAAACAATTTTTGTCAATTAATAAGAAATAACTTTTAATATGGCAGTTAGGAGTAATTCTGAACAGTACAAAATATTGCTTACTATAAAATCACATAAAAGTTTTCTAGTAGATTGAAATTCATGTAGTTACAAATTCTTAATAAGGAATTTGAGGCATATTGAGAAAAGAAAATGACAAAAACAACTTAAAGTGATTTCTTTCTGAATTAAAGCTTAAGAAATGAAGACTTCATTGTATGTTATCTTGCTACATGAAGATTATTTAATGAAAAGAGACTTAGTTGTTTCTCTGATGGTTTTTAAGAAATATTCTTATACATGATATATATTTTTTCAACTATTATGATTTTTATTGTTTGGTATTCATTGAGGATACAAAGAATTAGGTTACACTGATTGCATTTGTTAGGTAAATTTCCTTTTATAATTGTGTCCTGTCCCCAAGAGGTGTGTCACACATGGAGATACCCCAACTCCCTTCCCCCTCCTCTCTCCCTGCTCCCTCTTTTCTCTGCACCCCACCTTGTATTGGATTCTTGCTTCTCCATTCTTGTGATGCTTTACTGAGAATAATGTGTTCCACCTCCATCTAGGTGAATACAAAAGATGTAAAGTCTCCATCTCTTCTAATAGCTGAATAGTATTCCATGGTATACACATACCACAGCTTATTAATCCATTCCTCAGTTGGTGGGCATTTAGGTTGTTTCCACATTTTGACAATTGTAAATTGAGCTGAGACAAAAAATCTAGTGCAAGTGTCCTTAAAGTAAAAGGATTTGTTTTCTTCTGGGTTGATGCCCAGTAATGGGATTCCAGGATCAAATGGGAAGTCTAATTTTAGTTCCTTGAGGATTTTCCATACTTCCTTCCAAAGAGTTTGTATCAGTTTGCAGTCCCACCAGCAGTGTAAAAGTGTCCCCTTCTCTCCACATCCACGCCAGCATCTGTAGCACTGAGACTTTGTGATGTGGGCCCTTCTCAGTGGGGCTAGGTGATATCTCAGGGTGGTTTTGATTTGCATTTCTCTGATGATAAGGAACAATGACCAGTTTTTCATGTTTGATAACCATTCATCTATCTTCTTTAGAGAAGGTTCTATTCATCTCTCCTGCCCAGTGATATAGGAATTGTTAGCTCTTTTTTTATTGATTAATCTGAATTCTCTGTAGATCCTAAATTCCAAAGAAAGCATGAGGGAAAACCATTGAAGATATCAGCCTGGGGAAAGATGGTACATGATATATTTTAATGTGTACATTTTTTTCTCAACAAATGAAATGAATCATTATAAATTAAAAACATTTTAATAACAACAATACAATTCAATCCTTATAAATTAATTCTTTGACATAGGAACCATTTAATGCAATAAATATATGAAAATAAAATATTTGAGACCATACAGCTATTTAAGAAATAAATCAATGAGCTTATAGCACAAGTAGATTGAATGAAATTTCAGGGGAAGTTTTCCTAAAAAGAAACTTCTTAAAAGTAATTTTACAGTCACTTTGTGTATCAGAAGATTGTTCTCAGAGAAAGACAGAAAAGGAAATAAAGTTTAATTATTGTGTATTAAAATCCCTTTTAGTTTGTCAGAGTGGTTGTTGAGAGAGGGGTTGGTGGAGTCCTAGAGTAAAGTAAGCACCGAGTAAGGAAGAAGTTGGGGAGTGAAGAGGAAGACAGAAAAAGAGGACCTTGGGGGGCTATTTGGGATGGCAAAAGCTCTGGGACATAAAAAAACAGGAGTGCCTGATCTTGAGCTGGAAATTGCTTAGTGCGCCATCTTAAAAAGTAAACCTTGTTGCTGTTTTCAGACTTTCAGAGTTTGGTACTGATGGCCCTTTTCCTTTTTCAATTAAAATATTTAGATGTACACTATACTTATTATTATATTTATTTTTAACACATATTGCTTTGACACTCTTAAAATCTTTTTATTTTGGAACATTTTAACACTATAAAAATGTAGAGATTTAAATAATTTAGTTATAACCTAACTTAAACAATCAATTCATAGTCAATTTTATTTTGCAAATTCCATCTCTTCTCCTTCTGCCTGCCTGCCTTTGATTATTTTGAAGCAAATGCCAATATCATGTAATTATTTCTATAAGTATGTCAGTGTCTCTCTTTAAAATATAAAAACTTAAAGAAAAACGAAAACCACCATACCATTGTTTCACATAAATTTTACCGATAACTTATTTTCATAATCATCTGGTCAGTGTTCAAATTTTCCCTATTGTTTTATAAATGTTTTCAACTGTTTTTCAAATGAAGACCCAAATAAGTTTCATATTTTGCAAATGATTAATATAAATTTCTTTTATTCTCTTCAATCTCTCACTCACTATCTATCTCCTAGACCAGCAGTTCTCCTGTGTGTTGTGATCCACAGGAACTGTATTAAAGGCTCGTGGCATTAGGAAGGTTGAGAACCACTGTCCTAGATACTTATTTGTTTATAAAAGTAGGTTAATTTTACTTTAGACTCTAAATTTTGCACCACTTACAGATAATAATATTTAAAATTTTGCCAATCTATTAGATACAATACTGCCTTAATGATTTTCAATTTATCTCCTTATGGATGACACCAAACGTCTTTTTAGATATTTGAGAGCCATATAGATTTATTTATTTTTCTGTGAAATTATTATTCTTATATCTTATCCATTATTCTATTATTATTGATTGATTTCTTCTCTATTTTTAGAAACTTTCTATCTTAAAGGTATTAATCATTGTCTATAGTATAAATTGCAAATTTTTTTTGTCCTAATTTGTCATTTGTCTTTTTATTTTGCTATAGTGATAGTATGAGTGTATGTTTTTGTGTGGCTTAACATATCAAATAAAAATTCATTTTTTACTAGTTAAATTTTTTGCATCTAGAATTTTATTCACTCATAGAAACAGTTTCATCACTCTCTGGTTATAGAAGAATTCACCCAGGTTACCACCTTCTTAAGTAATTGCCTTTGTGGAATATGATACAAAATAGAATTAACATGCATAAGAAGTGAGACACAGAATGTTTCAAAGGAGAAACATTCCAACAAACAGAGAATCTTCACATCTATAGAGATACTGAGGTCTCTTCTCTTTAAAGAGGATTAAAATCATTTTTCTTTGAGCATCTCAGCAAAGAGTATTTTCAGCATGCTAGGGACCTAAAGCCTGGGTACCCCTAGGCAGCCGACCACTGAGTTACGTATGATCCTGCGAAATCACGGGGCTTCCCCATGGACTAATCTTATCGCTCAGAGGTGCATTTTGTTAGACCATAAATTTAACTATACCTAAATACAAATATATTAGAAAGAAAGAATCATTTGATAAAGTAAAAATCTTCCTTTGTTAATAATGAAAATACGCTATAACTTGATATGTAAATTAGACTATTCTTGTTGGGGATTAAGCAAGGTAACCAAGTGGTTTCAGTTAATCCCATGACTACTGATTTGACTTTCTTTTGTATCCAATCTAATTGAGTGCTAGATCCACGATTATGAAACTATTCTGCCTGAGTGGCCTTAAGTACAGTCATGAATAAAATAGTCAAAATGTTTGTTAGTGTTTCCCCGAGATTGCCACATACACAGGCACATACACTATGGATTTAGAGACAGGTATAGCTATAACCATACCGCTTATTTCGAACAATAACATGAGCTTCAAATTTTCCTTTAACAATAGTATGATTTCTCATTGATACATAATCATACGTCAAATTGTGGTGATTCAAAACAGAAACTACTGCAACATGTGCCTTGAAATATACAAAAAATATCAGCTATTGTCAACTAATCCTGTTTAATTACCTGTCTCCCATTTTATTCTATTACTCCAAGGCATGTTAACTTCTGAAAATAGAAGCTTTTGAAGGGTTCCACCAAAGGCCCTACTACGTTGGAGGCTGCATGGTATGAAGAGCATAGCTCAAATCCCTGTTCTCACTAGAGGCAGATTGATTTTTCTTTCTGAATTTTGGGTTCTTCATTTGCTTAATGAAGAAAGTTCCTGGTAAATTGACATAATCTACCCTCAAGGATCTTTGTGAGCATGAAATGAGATAACTGGTGTAAAGTTGCTGTCACTTGTTGACTACATAATAATGTTCAATAAACTCCAGTTCCCTTCCCTCCAACATCCTGGTTTATGCTGCAGATCCCCACCCTCACTAAATGATACAGAATGAATTAATTTACTTGTCTGGAGATTCTAGGGAAGAAAAACTTTTCCTTGGGTGAGGTCAGTCAGTGTATGGCCAACTACTATCCCAGGAATTTGAGTAGCACCTCTTAGCCTTTTCAGTTTTATCAAAAAACAAACAAAAAGCCCAACTTCTCAGATTTCCCAAATGAACTGGGGTATTTATTGATTCTTTATTGATTCTTATAAAGCATGAGTTATCAAGTTAATTTAACAGCTCAAGTGTTTCAGAGTAAATTTGTTAGCTGGATTAAAAACATCTCTGCTAACCAGAACTTCTCAAATCCTTACCTGGCTCTACACCTAGACACTGCTAGAAAAAATAGAGGAAAGAACAAGGTAACAATAAAAATAACAGTGAAGATTTATTTCTCTTCCAAAGGATGCAAAATTGATATTCCTTTCAAGGCTCCAGGAAGCTCTGGCTGATTCTGCATTACAGTCTCTCCTTGTAACAAAGTGTAATAAAATGCCCATATCCACTGTGTGCTCCAAGCCATTCATGACGCTGAGTTACGAAAATCGAATCTGGGTTGATCTGGAGACTTCCTGGACAACATCTATGAAAAAACTGCAGCTTTTAAGATGGAATAAATTAAGAAGTAAGACATGTATATTTCACTTCAGAGAATATTTGTTTAGAGACAGTTATTAGCATACATTTTAAAATGGCAGAACTAATTACAGATGAATCTCTTTTCATTAAATCAGGTTTTGAGAATCTCTACTTAAAATCCTTTGTTGACAGTTAAACAGTGGTCTTCATTTTAGCCAATTCATTGATGACCATGGAATTAACCTCTCAAATTAGTCTGGATCAGTGTAGATTTACATTATAAACTACAAAAGTTGGTCCACAGGCATGACAGACATGGCAAAAGAAATTAACACTTCAAAACACTAGCAATTTGGTGACCTACTTTTAGGGAAGATTAACCTATAGTGAGGATGTGAAACTAAATTAAACTCCAGTTTAATACAAATATTTTTCTTCACATACTGAGTCACCTGATTCAGACCTCACAGGATGCAATGCTACCTTGCTTGGTGAACTGCATAATTATTTATAGATTTTCTCAACATTAAGCTTACCCTTATCTAACTTTACACAGGCAGTCCAGTAGTGACTCTTACAGAGATACCCTGCTGCATAATATGGTCCCCACACGGTAGGTCAGGACTCAGCTGCCACTTTTCCTATTCTTTTTGCTGGTTTGAAAATATCTGGACGTTGACTGAATGCCATATTGGTTTTAAAATTTCTAATCTAATTTCTCTATAGGGGTCTCTAATTCCATGCACATGAAACAAAGGGATAATGTTACTTATTGTTGAGAATGGAGTTTCAAGGATTTAACTTGAATCTTTGTACTTATTGATGGAATTCTAAAACTAGGTTAATAAAAAAGTCATTTCTTGATGAAGCATTAATGATAAATAGCAAGGCTTCAAGAAGTTAAAATACTTAACACTTAAAGACACTTTCATTTGAAATGTTTTAAGAATATGAGCTAATAATGGAATGCAAATTGTATGTCTTGTAGGGTACAATATCCATTCTACAATGAAATTGATTCAGTGTTAATTGAATGAAATGTTTTAAGTTATTAGAAGTAACAATGTGGGTATGTGTATTTTAAAGAAAATATGATGTTTCACTTATACTGTGCCAATGATTGACTTTAGGCCAATTGGGTGTTTCTCTTGCTTAAGAATAGAGGAGAGAAAACATTTCATGGGAATATTCTGGTGAGAACATTTTCTTACAACTGAGTATAGAAGTAGGTAGGAAAAGAGAAAGAAGGGATCATTGTGTCATGCAAGGGAAGGCATTCTGGAGTTGGATAGAATGGGAAAGTTTCCCATTCCTCACTAGTGCTACCCTTCAAGCAGCCTTATGAAAATTCCTCATGGTATTCAGTCTGCATGAAGGTCTGCAGGACAGATACCAGAATGCCATTTATTAATTTGCAGTTAGAACTAGGGAAATGATGTGGTCTTGAATACTTCCCTGGTTTGATGAGCCTATGATCTCTCCATAGTAAAGCTACCATGGGAGGAGCTAAATCATAATCAGGTAGATAGGATTTGAGAGTAGAATCTGAACAAAAAAGAGTTAAATGAATGAAATATGCAATGGTCTCCTTCACACACACTCCTCACAAAGTAAGAGGGCTGCCAGTGGACGTGGAAATTCATGAACATCATAGGCTATTATCACCTCCATCCACCTCTGTTGGAGGGATAGATAGCCTTGCCATGTGGATCAGGAATGTCTGATGGCTGGAGGCTGAGTCTTTCTCTAGCTGGCAGAATGTTTGAATGGATGCTAATAATAGCTACCCCAGTGACAGTCTTTTTATGTCTATGCTGACCAATTGGCTTTCAGATGGGTATAGTCCTTTTGAAGTAGTGTGTGTGTGTGTGTGTGTGTGTGTGTGTATACATACATGTGTGTATGCCTGGATTAGAGTTAAGCCCAACTGTGTGGCCCATGAGCTTCCCTATCTCCTTCCAGTGATTGTATATCTCTTCCCTGATCCGTTACTAGTTGTTTACAAAATTTACTTTTCCATGGCTAAGCTCATTTTCCTTATGTTCAAGTTATTTGAGGGCCAGGTCTGTGTAGTCTAATGCTTATTAAGAAATGTTATTATACACTTCCATTCATTGAAAAAAAAATAGATACCCAACCTTGAATCACATTTCTTACAATTAATAAAACTGTTTTACTTCTTCAAGTAATGAAGACTTTTTGGTTGAGCTAAACAAATTTTCATGAATAATTTGAGTTTTCTAAAGAACTATTGAATGGTTACAGCATCTGTGTTCCATTCTTATTAATCCTATATTACTTATCATGTGAGCTGACATATGGTGTCAAGAGAAATAAATTTGAAATTTGAGATTTGTTTAGGGTTTATATTATCTCCAGTCAATTCCTGGTATTGGCATTATAACATTATTATGAAAACAAACAAAAAATGTGTCTGTCTTTTTATTTCATGTAAAGAAAGATTAAGGTTTAACCAATGAAAATGAATAGTTTTTTTGCAAACTATGCTCCTACGATTTGTTTGAAATTATCTGTTGGATAATGCCAAGTACTCCTGTTTGAGGTCTTGAGTAGAGGACTTTGAATTACCTCATGATTGTTTGCTTTAAGAGGAGTATCTCTGCTGTCTAAATTCTATTAAAAGTCAATTTAGTTTCTAAAAATAGCACTCTAATTTGAAAATTTCTCAAGACATTAGTCAACTCCTTTGCTAATAATTGATTCTTAGGGGTGGTATTAGTACTTTAGAAGCTACATTTTAAAAACCACAATGCTGGCTGGCAACAGAATGCTTTCTGGCACAGAGTCCTAGACTAGGAGTTTACAGACCTAAACTATAATCCTGTCTGACTGTGTGATTTCAAACAGGTTAATAATCCTTGGCTAACGTCTTCTGTTAAAAGTAGAATTGTGCCCTCCCCCAGTTCCCATGGTCATATGTTAAGGACATGATCTTATTTGGAGAGAGAGCTTTAGCAGAAGTAACTGAGTTGTGATGAGGTCATTAGGATGGACCCTAATCCAATATCATGGTAAACTTAAAAGAAGGGAAAATTGGGGGGCAGAAAGGTATATACAGAAAACACCATGTGAACATAATGATGGTAAGCAATGGTCAGAAAAGAGTCCTGAATCAGATACTTCCCTCATAGGCCTCAGAAGGAACCAGCCTTGCCAATACCTTGACTTAGGGCCCCTAGCTTCCAGAATTTTGAGACAGTGGTTTCTGTTGTGTTAAGCCACATTATTTTTGTTATGCCCCCTCTCCCCAGAAAATTAATGCAGCCTCCTTTTCCAAAAATTCAAGACGAGATCTTCCTGTAATAGTCTCCAGACATTCATTGCTTCTCTTCTGCATTATTGAAGTTGTTCTCCCATTCATCTTCCATGTTGTTATAATCATATTTCCGAAATATAGATCTGATCTTGTCAACATCTTACCTACAGCCCTTCAGTGGAACGCCCGCAAGGTAAGGATTATAACCTGCAAATGCCTTTGCTAGGCCCTTTCGAGTTCTATTTCAAAGCTACCCTTCCATGTAGGCTCTCTACCCTCCAAACACCATTGTCATCCTTGCTGCCATTTCCATCCTAGACAGTCCTGCTCTATCCTTTAGTTTGTGAAATCAAGACCAAGGACAAAGGAATGAATGAAATAGAACCCTGAACAGAGTTGGAGAAGGTTGAAAGGGAAAACAGAAAAGATGAAAAATAGGAAGGAGGAGAATAAAATAGTAAAAACTCTTTAATTCACATAGTTTCTACATAGATATTTGTTAGTGTTTTATGAATTTGTGTGAAAATGAATTTGAATTTTCTCATGCATATTCAACATTTTTGTTTTGTCTAGTGTTGACAAAATTTTCCCAAACCTCCCGTGGTATAAATGATTGCTTTATAAAACATTCTTAAAGTGACCAATTGTAGATTTTTTTTTGCATTTGGAGGAAGATACATTACTGAAGCCTTTCTAGATAACCAGGCAAGACTATTGAGTTTTGCTTGGCGTTGACATAGTACACTGTTTAACCCTCTCTTACAGCATGTATCGCACAAGGCAAATATAGTCTCTGACTACAGGAGACTTTCAGCTATTTGTCTGTATCATTTCTTTTAATTCACTATATGCAGTGTAGGATTTGACACTTGGTAGATAACAAATCAAAACAAAACTACCTATATTGCATGTCTTTGAGCTCTTTGTATCTTAGTTTCTTCTGAAAATTACATTGGTATCTCCCAGAAATATTCTGGTCAAAATGTGAAATACTATACAGCTATCAACTTATATGTGTTATTTTGGAAATAGACTATATATATTAATAATTATATACATAATAAATTCTTGTAAAAGTTTAAAGACACAACATGGTATATGTCCTATATCAGCTAGACATTCCAGAATTTCTTGGAAGAATCCACAACTGCCAATAAACTAATATTAAAGTGCTTGCTACTGCTCACCTATGGAATTGTCCACAAGAGTAGCACCCCCATTGCAAATGAACATCTGCCCTTTGGGGCTCATATTGGAAACCACTATTGTTTTCTCTTTCTATAGCAGCCACAGGAATTTTGCTTTCACAGGTCACCTGTGGATGGCTGCCCAGTCTTCTGGATGTTTATCACCACCATTAGCCAGGGCACTGCAAAACAAATTGCCTTGTATCATTCCAGACACACCTCAAAACACATCCAACCCTTCTCCTGTAATCCAATAACCAGTATAGACAGAAGTTTGACTTTAACACACGAATATGATAACCAAAGTTTACTTAGGAAGGGAAATAACTTTTGTTAACAGCCCATCAAGTCCTTTATTTTTTGTGACAATGAATTCAGGCTTTTGGGAAATCCAATTAACATGTAATTATTTTAGTACAGAAAAGAATATCCGCAGCAACTTCATGCAGGGGTGCAGGACCTGCAACTAGGATCACATGTGGCCTGCCAGGTCCTTAAGGGTGGCTTTTTTACTGAATCCAGAATCCAGATTTTACAGAACACATCCTTTTATTTTTATTAATATATTTTTGTTTGTGTTTTATATTGACACTTTATTTTTTAAATGAACATATTTAAAATAACAAAGAATGAATTCAGTTTAGGCAGAATGATCCTCCCAGATTGACTGGCACAATTACAACATTAGAAAACCATAAGGGCTAAATTGATGGCTGGTCACTCATGACTTAGTTCTAACTTCCCCCACCCCTGACTTTAGCCACTACTGCATGAGGCTGGTTGGTGAGAGTTTATGGGAGTTGAGTAGACAGGCTGTTATAAGCTTTTGACAACTTCTGATAACAGTGTACCATGTTTCTATTTGAAGTGGAATTTGTGAATACGTTCATAACTTGACAGTATTTTTTACTTCCGTCTGCTTAACTGCCCATCATGTCAAAGAAGACGAAGAGAATGCTGAAGGAAGAAAACAGATTTTTCAGTGAGGATTGGGAATTGCAATAGTATCATATTTCTGCTAAAGATAAGATAATTTTCTTGCTTTGCAATACTGCAACATCAACATTAAAAAAATTCAATTCTCATCAGCATGATGACACTCATGAGGAACACAGATATTGTAAATTAGAGGGAAAGGCACAAAAAGTTGTATCGCAGAAATTGATGAAAAGCAAAGTCAATTCTTTCAAGTATCAGTAAGACCTAGAAATAATTAATGGTACCCATACAACTATAAAGTAGTTTATATATTCAGGAGAAAAGGGAAGCCGTATGGTGATGTAGGAAATAATGCATTGTTGAAGTTGCAGGATGCTTAGTTCCCGAAAACGTTCCAAAATATAACTGCCTCTGTCATGGAGAAACAGAGCTGAAGGGCAGCACGAATCAGCATTAACTTACCAGAACAACTTCATACAATACTTCAAAAGAAAAACATAAATCATGAAATCATGATGAGTCTACTGATACTACTGACTTGGTGCAGATTTTATACTTCATTTGGGTCATAACAGAAGATTTTCCTTGCTACAAAGAGTTACTCACTTTGAACACTACTGGGAACAGAACACAGGGAATAGATATCTCCACAGCTTTCAAGAAAATGAAGTAGGGATGGACTGAATTTAGTAAATTTGGTGAGTCAATGAGATGCAATGCATAAACAGTACACCTTTCATGACAGGAACACATGACGGATTTATTGCACAGATAAAAAGCATTAATTGATCCAGATAGTCTCATTTCATTGTGTCTTGCATCAGCAAAATCTCTGTGCTAAAGCTACTATTTTAAGTGACACTGTTCAACAAGTTACAAGAATTATTAACCATATTCCTGCAAATGCAATGTAGTACCAGCATTGTCAGTTTGTAACATACTAAAAGTGAAGGATAAGGTACTCAGAGTGGATTTGTCTTCTCATTTTAAAGTGCAGTGACTATTGCAGAAACAGGTGTTAGCCCAAGTTTTATCTCTGTAAGAATAGATAATTTTTTTTTTTTTTTTTTGATACAGAATCTCACTATGTTACCCTAGGTAGAGTGCTGTGGTGTCACAGCTCACAGCAACCTCAAATTCTTGGGTTTAAGTGATTCTCTTGCCTTAGCCTCCCAAGTAGCTGGGACTATAGGTGCCCACCACAACACCCGACTATTTTTTTGTTGCAGTTGTCATTGTTGTTTAACAGGACCAGGCCGGGTTTGAACCTGCCACCCTTCGTGCATATGGCCGGTACCGTAACCACTGTACTACGGTTGCTGAGCTTCAAAAGAAAATTTAAGAAGAGAATTTGGATGAACATTTTTCCTGGTTAGCAAAAAGTTATTGAAGAGCAGGATGATATGTGCAAATTGTTTAAAGAATACAAAGCTGTTACAGATTATTAATTGGAAAATACAATGAAAAGTTACTGACTTTGAGAATTATGACATTGCACTTAAATTTGCATTTCAGCCTCACCTAGTTGATATCATGAAGGTGTCAAAAGAACTACAGGAATTGATTGATCTCTCAAGAGATGATATTTTAAAGTCATTGTTTCATTCTACGAAAGATCCAATTGAAACATGGAGAAATGCAATAGAATACTCAGGTCTTTGGCAACAAGCCCCTAAGATACTTTCTTGCTTCTCAACTCCTTATTGGTTTGAATCTATATTCTCCTACCTAACCCAAAGCAAGATGCCCTTAAGGTCATAAATAACTGATACTCGTGTAGAGGATCAACTGAACGTGCAGGCCCCCATTATGGAACCAAATATTCAAATGCTTTCCAACAAGAAGCAGACACAACAATGTTATTAAAAGGTTAGTTAACTTTAAAATTAAAAAAAATTGTTTTCATTTTTTGAAATTATTAAGCACATAGTAGTTCGAATTTTCCAACATAATGTACAATTTAATATTATCTAATTTAAATCTTTTGAATGGGGCCTTATTTGATCACAAGTAAATTAAAGTTCCTTTTTAACATGAAATGGTTCCCCACCCCTGACTTCAGGAATAGGTTAGAGGCATATGAAGAATGAGAAAAGGGTAGAGGATATGACTAGAAAAATGAAAAACAAATCCAGCAAGGTCCTAAGTATATTATTTTTGACTAATCAACTGAAAATTGAATCATGGAGTAGAGGTATTATATTGAAGCAAACACCCTCTGAACTTTAGCAGATTAACTATTGACTTTTTTAAGCATTCTTAAATGCTTTAAAGTTATTCTTCCAAATTCTAGAATAGAACCAAATAGAGCCATTTTGGTGCTTCTGGACCTTCTTATTCTAAGTTTTCACATTTTTTCCTGAACTAAGTGTGGAAAATTAAGGTAAGGTAATTTTGCCCCCAGGTCAGCCTTGGCATTTTTTACCCTGCCCAGATGTACACAATTACATTTTCTATTATTATGCAAGCCACAGGACATATGGTATTTTCATCAAAAACTGAGGAAAGAAAACATCTTTAGGAAAGCTGAAAATACTGCCTACCTTAAGAAACAAGCTTCTTAGGCTGGAAATGTTTTTCTGCTTGGCTGCCCAGCAGTCTAAGTGTAATATGTGTTTAGAGAGTGTTGAGGGATTGGGTATGAGTGGAGAGTAAACACACAAACAAATAAACCAAAAATATGTAACTCATGAGATTGGGTTAAATACTAGATTGTTTGTGGCTTGTACCAAAAAGGGGTGGGGGGGAGAGGAAGGAAAGAAATGATTGATGCATGTAGAAACTGATGTACTTTACATCTGTAAGACTCTGGCAAATGACCTTGCCCCTAAAAAAGAGCAAGCACTTGCTCATTAACTCTTGATTACCTGGAAAATGAGTTGAAGCCTGGGTAGCAGTTCTCTCATCTGCATTTTGATTGAACCAACGTTATTCTTAAATTCCATCCTCTGCTAATGGGTTAGGGAATATAAAATGATAGCAACTAGCAGAGTTCACAGTGAAGTTTGAGCTCCACTTTGCCTACCCCATGAGTGCTTTGTGGGCTGACCACCCAGAATATAGACTTTGCTCAAATGAAGAATCACTGCATCCTCCTAAATGAGTATGTTGATGGAAACACCTGCACTCACACTCTGAAGAATTGCAAAGCAGAGAATGTGGTTAGTCAGAACACTAGATAGTTCAGTGAATGGGAAGGAGGGCGACATTAAGAATATTTTAACCACAGATTCTTTTCTCAGTCCCTCCACCATCTAGGAATATCTTTTATTTTTTTTCCCCTGAAAGTGAATTGCAACTAAAAGTTGTATCAATGGAGTATCCATTTAACGAAATTGTCTGGGACCAAAGAGGTGATGATCTCATTTTCTGGGAAATAGTCTTCTTTGACAACACATTTTGAAGGACTGATACTGAAGTTGTGTTTTTCCAAGGCGGAGTTAGTGTTAGGACATTAAATAGGAAATTCATCTCAATATGAAAGCATTCATGAAATCCAGAATTTTTCCTTTGAAATCAAATATCATCCTATGAAGGAGGCAGTCATTAAAAGTACAACAGGAATGTGGCTGAAGAACTATTTATGTTGGCAATTGTAATTATGCTCTTATGTTAGCTATGAACACCAAGCACATTATTATTTGCATTTACCTATTAAAATCACCTAATTAAAAAATCTATTTTCAGTACTTTGATGCACAGGCACTGTTTCTAAATAGAGTGTTTGGGTCTTTTAAATGGAAATGTTGTTCTTGTGTGCAAACGACTCCTGAAAAGGTAATTACAAGTCCAGCCCAATACAAATATTAGAATGTGCCTCTAAGGAATCACTTACTTCAGACTGATGTGTTCTCAGAAATAGTTTCCATTTTTTCCATCAAACACTTTTTCCTTTTCTAAAAAGCAACATGCTAGAAAATAGATATCTGTGGCTAGAAAACATTAATATATAAATAATATACCAAGCAATGTAAAAGGTTGAAAACCTATGGGGAAAAAAAATGCAGGTTTTTTAGAGATAATCATCAACAATAATAAAATAATAACAATATTAGTAATGATAGATAAAGAAGTAATTTTCAAAACAAAAGTTAAGATTAGAATCATAAGGGAATTTAAGGGTAAAAAGTTACACTAAAAAGAACAGCAATGATTCTCTGTGTTCGTCCTTTCTTCACTTGCCTTTCCCATATTAAATGTGAGTGACAGTTCCCTCTTGAGGACTTCACCAACATGCTTACACTCTTTGACTCTGAGTATAAATGTTTGAGTTATTTTCTTGTTGAGAGCAAGCACAAACGTGAACGCACCGGTGATTAGTGCATAGGAAGAGTGTATCTGTTTTGATCTAAACACAGTTTTGGCTCATGATTATTATTATTTTTCTATTCAAATTCCATTTTTTATTAGTCATTATTGATCATGTTCCCAATGCCATTCCTCCTAAATAACTTAATCCAAAGCAACAAATCTGAAACAGCACAAAATACAAAAGCTTAAAGGAAATCTGCTCTGTATAAGTGGTTTGCTTTAAGGAGAAATACTTAAGAATTTGATCATAACATTAAAGGAATAAATTACAAAGTATAATGATTTTCTCAGCATAAAGTGAAATGGAAATTTGGTATTTTTCTGTTAAATTTGACATATATAGGCAGAAATATTTGCAAATCTCACTCCTTAATATGTGTACCCAATATCTGGCTTTAGAATGTGTTTGAAATTGTTCTTTTTATCTTGCTTTACTCACTGGTTAAAATATCATCCTACAGACAATTTCACAAGAGTTTCTGGAATATAAATACTTAGATACAGACTCTTGATGTTTTGATTGAGTAACATTCTGCAAGTCAGATGAAACACAAAACATCAGTGACATGTGTATACATAGAAAGTATTTCCAAAGCAAACAGATCATTAAAAAAAACTAAGAGCCATTTGTATAAGCTTATTATATTCACCTCTTTTAGTCTGTGAAATTCTGGCTTGCACACCACCAGCATCCCTGTTCTCCTCAGTCATCCATCCCTCTGTGGACACACAGCACACACAATGCAGCTTTTTCTCTGACAGGTCTGCTTATCCTGTCTCCATTGCATTGGTAGCTTTTTCATTTTTCTTTTCCTTTGACCTGGTTGTGCCCTAATGGTGCAAGTTTTGCCCTCTTTTCTTTTACACACCTCACTCTTCCTTCATAATCTCATCACTCCTATTACCAGCTCTAAACTGGTAAATACCAACTCATTTTCTGTCTAGAATAGAAGACAGCAACGTTTCCTGGAAGGGCAGGAGAGTAGACAATTTAGGCTCTGCAGGCCAAACCATCTCAGTCATAACTGCTCAAGATTGCTATTGTGTGGGAAAGAAACCAGAGATAATACCGAAATAAGTGAGCATGGCCATGTTTATATGGATACTGAAATGGGAATTTCATGTAGCTTTCACAGGTAGTGATATATATTATGAACTGAGCTGTGTCCCCTCCAAAATTCATATGTTGTAGTCTTACTGTCAGTACCTCAGAAGTTAACTATATCTGGAAATAAAGTCTTTAAAGAGATAATTACATTACAATGAAGTTATCATTGTGGGCCTTGATCTCATATAACACTGATGTCCTTATAAGGAGGACATTTTCCTCTTCTTCTTTATAAGAAGAATAAATTAGGACCCAGAGGACTACAAGGAGAAAACCATCTGAGGTCAGCAGGTCAAGATGGCCGCGTATGAGCCAGGGACAGAGGGTTTCAGAAGAAATCAGCCCTTTCAACACCTGGAGCTTCCAGCCCCCAGAACTGTGACAAAATAAACACTTGTTGTTTAAGCCACATGGTCAGTGGTCCTTTGTGGGCAGCCCTCGCCAATAATACCACATATTCTTTTTCTTTTTTTTTTTTTTTTTTTCAGTCCTTTAAATGTGATAAGACTGTTCTCAGCTGACAGGCTATACAAACACAGGCAATGGGCCAAATTGGGTCAGCTAGACCTACTCTGCTGACCCATGATCTACGGATCATTTATAAGCTGCATTTTAGAAAGCAGACTACTTAGCTTCTTTCCTTCCTCACATTCCTCAAATTCAACTCAGATTCCTCATATTCACCCTGCCCCCAGTAACTTATCCTAATTTCACCGACTCCTCCCTCTCCTTTTGCATTCCCCACCTTGTTTAATAGACCCGCCATGTACTCAGTCACCCAAACCTTAAACCCAGTGCTCATACCCACTTCCTTCCCCACATCTAATAAATGATGAATCCTGACTAATTTTACCACTTAATATTTTCTTGTCTGTGTGTCATCTGTCCCTTAGCCTTTTGTGACACTGTGCACATTTGTCCTAATTTTTAGTCCTACCTGCTATAGTCCAGTGTCTGCCTTGCTGCCAGACTTTCTAAAATATAAATCCACTGACATCACTCCACTCCTCTTATAACTTCTCTGATATTTAAAACCTAATTATCCAAACAAGATGCACATCATTTTCCTTGAGGTTCTATATCATCGAATTCACTCCCTGTGGAACCCCTTTTTCTACAACCATTCAAATGAAGTATCTGTCATTTCCAGTGTCAGATTACCCACCTCTCTGCCTTTCTTTATGCCTTTCTCTTTTCAAAGCTTCCTTTCTCTCACTTCACTTGGTGAACATTTACTCTGTGATAAGAACTATTTTTCATCTTCAGTTCCAGCATGCAGAGCTTAGGAAAAAGTAGGCTCTTAATAATAACAATACTTGAAGATCGTTGATCACAAGAGAATCAAAAGAGCTGTATGAGAGAAGTGACATGTGTCATACATACATTAGTGCATACTTACATATGTAAGGCTGACATGAGTGTGAGGGTTTGTATGCGTGTCTATATACATCAGTCTACACACGTACATTCTCTGCTTTCTGACCCAGCCATCAGAGGTGTAAGAGATGTGGCAACTTTATGAGCTGGGTTGAAGAACAGTTGGGTTGCAAAAAAGTTTGGGTCTAAAAGTCCCTTAGCAAAGAATATATCTTGGAGCTTCCATCCCTGCTCACTGCCTCCTCTGTAGCTTTGTTTAGGATGCACTGACTTTTGGTTCCAAACACACAATCCCTATGTGTCGTTCAAGGCTCCATTCAGAGTTGTCTTTCTTTGACCTATTCCCCCTATTTCAGCAATTACCAACTATTGCCTTCTCTCCTGCAATATTGAATATACCACTGTTCATCACTAACTTTTAAAATTGCTTTCCAATTCTGAGGCTTGTGTTCCTTTGCCTTGTACAATATTTCATTAATGATCATCTTAGCATGTAGCCCAACCCCAAGTGCCATGTAGGCAGATAAAGGGCCTGGGTCAAAAAGAGTCCCATTGTTCGAGTCTCTCTGACAGTTCTGAGTCTGTATTGTATCGCACACCCGAGTTTTAATGTTTTGGGGTTATTAAACTTTTTGAGAATTCAGAAGATAATACACTTCTTCTCAAAAAACAAAAAAAGCATGTATACACACATGCCACCTACACAACTTTCCAGGTAATTTTAAGGGTTCATTAACCCCAATGTACAAGCCTGAAAGTCCCTTTCCATATAGAAAAAGTATTACATTTTTACAAAGTGTTATATTTTTAAAACTTAGCACAGAACCTAGCTGCTCAATAAATCTTATCTGAAATAAATGGAACAAAATCAAGCCTTTTCTAGACTATATCAAGTATATTTGTATTCCACCCAATACTTAACACAGTGTCTTGGCCATGTAAGTAATTTACTAAATATTTGTTGAATCAAATTGAATTCTGCTTTCTTTGTATCTCAGAGAAACACCAATTACAGTGATATAGTTAGACGGGGCTAAATAAATATTTAGAATGACTCTTTCAACACTTAATTTTATTGTTTTAACATTCTACAGACTGAAATTCACTAAATTAACTACATTGGTGTTAATAGATACACTCTTTTAATCTTTTTTTATGAAGTGTTTAAATTTTAAAGCATTTGGGTTATAAAGAAACAAAGTAGAACTCGCTTTCCCTTTTATAAATGTCACTACATTCTATTTTGAGAATAATGTGAATAAGGACCAGGTCTGAGAATTCTAAAATAAAGCATTTCTACCAGCGAAGGGAAGGTATGAGGCACCTTTTTCTTCCACAATCAACCCAAATGTCTCACCACTTTAAAAAGATTCTCTTCTGCTTGGGTAGCAATCCTGTTCTTTGCAGTTTTTGGAATAATGAACAACCCTCTTCATAATGACAGAAGTATGAGCCTTAAAAATAAAATAAATAATTAAAAAGGAGAAGGGAGAGCTGAGTGATTGGAACGACACCAAATTTTTATTTTCAATGGCATTGTAGCAGCTAGAAGTGACACAATTTGTGTCAGTCTGGGAACTCGAGGTAACCAAACACAAATTGTAATTGACCAAATTAAGGCCAGAAGAATTGTAATTAGTTCATTAAATAAATGACGTGGAGAATTTCTGAATCTGGAGGTGAAATATGAGACAACGAAACATCTATTCAAGAGAAAACAAGACGAAATAGATAAAATGAGAATAAAAATCTAACTTTCTCTTCAAAGAAAGCAAAGACAAGCTAATGGAAGGAGACATTTAAAAAGGAAGATTAAATTAGCGAGGAAAGGGAAACCAAGAGAATTCCAAGTGGGAGTCTCTGGGAAGGAAAAGAATGTGATGAGAGTTTAGATCATGATCTATAAATAGCCTTTTATTTTATGAATCCTTTATGTGGTACGGAGACTCCATGGTGAGTCTCTCTCATCCTTAATATGCACAGTCTCACGGCACATCCTTTTTAAGGCGATCTGCGCTAGTAAGCACAAAGAACTGGGTCTGGAAAATGGCTCGGGCTTCTCTCTTTCAAAAACCCAGAAGAAAATTGATGAGGAGAGAATCTGGGAACATTGCACAAATTGTCAGGAGGGCACAGAGGGAGGAATAAGTCTTAGGAGACTATGAAATAATTCAGAGAGAAAGTGCGCTCTGTTTCCTCTAACTTACCAAGGTGAGGGATGATTTTCATTACCATCCTATAACGAACCTAACTCCAAATAACACAGGCAACCACTTTTCCTGCCGTCATTCTTCTTCACAGATGTGCCAGGTCACATGTTTTGTTTGTTTGCTGTCACCCCTTGTCCTCATTTTCAACTCCTAAGGTGGTAGTGGTGGGGGCGGGGACGGAAAAGCAGGGAGCCGGAGAGGCCAGAGATGTCACCCTGGATTCCTTGAGGTGTTCTGCTGTATTATCAAGATTCCTTCCCATCACCTTTCCAAACACTTGAATCAAAGAGGCAGTCTTTGAAATCCTATATCAACAATAAAATTCTCCTCAGTTCTTTTCAGCAGGGCAAACAATCAGCAAAAGTCACCCTTTCTCTAGAATATTTTTTATTATTGGCCCTTATGACTTTTATTTTTAGGAAACTATGTTATTTTTAAGGAAGAATTCAAGTAGCTCCTAAGACCCCTGAGATAGGCCTGGGCCATGCACATCTGTATTCTTGGTCTTCCTCACAAGCTGGCTGGGAGACCCAGAGGGACAGAGAGAAAAGCCCTCATGCATAGTTTAATAAGAATGGCCTACAGGTCCTCCCTTCTGCCAGACATGTTTCAAGAAATTTAAAAATCTATGCTGACTTTTTTTTTTTTAATTTAAGCAAAGTAAATAAATCACATCTACCTTTAGTCACTTATCCATTCTTTCTAGGCAATAGACTCTATAGAGTTTAAGGAAAAGTTTTGTACTGAAAAAAAATTTTCAAAATACATAGTCCATACTCTCTATTAACTTTTAAAACTTTTTTTGTGGTTTCAAGTTCTTTTTGAGCTTTCCAAGACGTTCATGGAAACGACCACTTAAGAACATAATGTGTGCCAATAGAAAAGGTATTTCTCTGAGAAATATTTGCCTTCCTACCTTATAGATTCAATAGCATCTGCTTTCAGTTTAAATTTCTCTTGCTGACCACAAAAAAATTGTTGTTCTGTACATTTCCATCTTTGGTGTTTTTGTCATATTTTATGCGCTCTTTATGGGGAATCTCACTCTGTCCATAACTTAAACAATTAACGACAATTAAGGTCATGAGGGGGGGAGGAAAAGCAGAGAGAGGGAAGGAGGGAGGAGGGTTGGGCCTTGGTGTGTGCCACACCTTCTGGGGGCAAGACATGATTGCAAGAGGGACTTTAACTAACAAATGCAATCAGTGTAACCTGGCTTATTGCACCCTCAATGAATCCCCAACAACAAAAATAAATAAATAAATAAATGTTTCCTTTGTATCAGACAGCTCCCAAATCTATACTTCTAGCCCAGAATTCGCTTTTGAACTTTAAAACCATACAGCATGTCCACTTGCCTGTAAAACACTTTTGTAAAGAAGGTCATTATTCATTGATAACCTAATCCACTCCAGCTCATTCTCCCAGATTCTACCTCTCAACTAAGGTGTCACCATTAACCTGGGTGTCATTTTTAATATCTTCCTGTCTTTCACAATTTACTTTTATCTCTGCCTGACATAGTGCCATCCAATGATTTATCAAAAACTCTTAATTTTCCCTCTGAAATGTCTCTAGAAATCATTCCATTCTTGCTGTTCCCATGGCTAGCTTCTATTACAGAATCTTATCCTCTCTTACCTAGGCTATTACAAGCACATCCTAAACAATCTATTATTTCAATCAAATATGTATATGCTTCCATATTGTTCTGTCTACAGTGAAAATCCAATAACACTCTGCCCTTCAGTAAAATTTTCTGGTGTATCTCTGTAGCATTAGTTCTTTTTTGGATCTGTCCCTCATCTACCTACACAACCTCATCTCTTGCAACTCACTGCTTCATTCAATCCTAATGGATATCATTCCTTATCAAATGAAACACCTGTGTATTTCAATAGCTCTTATTAAGAGTTACTTAGTTTGCATTATATACATAAGCCACAATAGATTTTAGTAGCCCTTTATTAATAAATAGTTCTAAATTTTGCCATTGTGAATAATGCCACAAAGACAATTTGTGTGCACATGGCCTTATATATTAGTACACTATATGATTATCTCCCTAAGATAAATTCTGTGCCCCAAGTCCACAGGATGGATGAAAACAGGGTCAGATAATACCTATGAATGCAGAAGGCTGCATTAAAGGAGATTAACTCTGAGGTTTCTGAATCTTTTAAAATAGGTGAGAAGCATGCTTGTTCTTTGTCCTGGAGATTGACATTATCTTTATTTTATTGGACAGTAAACATGCCTACCCTTCGCTCTATAGGAAGAGCCTATTTATCTTCCAAGTAGGTAAGCAAGGTCACATTTTGCTGCAGATGGAGACATTATCTCTATCTTTCAATGCATGCTCTAGTAAGACTACTTAAAAAGATAGTCTGGAACAAAAATTAGTTAATGTCTCACTTTTCAAGACAAGCAGAAATATAAGACCCATGAATAATTGTTTCCCAACAATATCTACTCTTTGTTTCTAAACTGTCTTGGCTTCTGGTAAATTTTTCCATGAGCACATGACTCCATCAGCCATTCTGACTGATCTGACCGACAGAGGCTAGAACCAAAATCTTTTCAATATGTCTCATGCAGAATTAAATCAAGTCCAATATCAAACAGGAGAATTTGGCCAACCTGTATGCTGGCCTCGATCTTCCTCAGAGTCCTTCACAGAACCAGCCTAAGACATTCCATAAACCATCATGCCCTATCTCCTATCTTAGAAAGTCAGGTGGCTTTCTCCTTCGGTCTCCATTTGACCTTTTCACTAGACTAGACGCATTAATCTCATGTAAGGGCGCATAGAGAAAATCTAGAGCAATTTCTGCCATCTATAACTATCCTGGCCAATGGAGTCATTAATCATTTCAGCTAATGTCAGGCATAAATTTCATCCATCTTTTCTAATCAGATTTCCATCATAGGGATAATTACCTGGAGGGAACATGTAAGTGACAAAGCAGTTATCTCTGAGAAAGCTTCCCCCAGGTAACCAAGAGCAGTCTCACTTCTGGAGAGATCGCTATTATTGTTTGAGAGCAAAATGATCTACTGTTAGTGGTTCTTTAAATTCTTAAACACCTTCTCATGACTACCCCATAAATGCAAATCATTGTATTTTAGGGAATGAGGCAAGGTAATGCCTAATCTCAACACAAGAAGTACAGTTGTAGGTACACACATTGTGCTCATGCAAAAAATGTGTTGTGACAATTTTGGGGCCCAATCAGTGTCACCTAAACCAATTGGGAGCACAGTTTTACAGTGATAAAATAAAAAAAAAAAAAAAAAAAACACTGGCCTTCCACTGACTGATATCTCTTAGGTTTCTCAGTTCTGCTTGAATTATTTAACCCAGTTCTCAGGCAATCCTTTCTACCTGTTCCATTTATTCACAGCACTAGTCAGGTGACACTTATCTGCCCCAGGGAATGACTTACTGACTGCTACAGGAATGGGAAGGACGAGACACCCAGGGGTTGATGGATATTTTGCATGGGATGTGGATGAGCCAGGGTCACCTGTTCTCAACAGATTACTTAGGGAGGATCTAGGAAAGAACAACTGAATTGTGGTCACGCCCATCGTAGGCTGTGGCAGACCAAGGAGTCAGTTACATTCAGGATGATTGTCACTGCTTGAGAGAGCCACATTAGGGCATTTACCTTCATGAAGGAAGCTCCAAGATGATTCTAAAAGACGGGAATTTTTTATTTTTTTTGAGAAAGAATCTTAAGCTGTTGCCCTGGGTAGAGTGCTATGGCATCATAGCTCACAGCAACCTCCAAATCTTGGGCTCAAGCGATCCTCTTGTCTCAGTTTTTCTATTTTTTGTAGAGATGGGGGTCTCGCTTTTTGCACAGGCTATCCATGTGCCTTGGCCTCCCACACTGCTAGGATTATAGGCATGAGCCACTGCACCTGGCAAAAAATAGAAATTATTAATGCTGCCTCATCCTTATCCATCTAGGTTCTGAAGTGTTCCTTCCCAGTGGGCAGGGATGTTGTCTTCCTTTTACAACTAGGAAATCCATGGATAGCTATACATTTACCTTTTCCCCCCCAAACATCCCTTTTCTATATCTTGACCTTTCATAAAAAAGGGCCAAGTGAAAGAAGAACACAGACATTTTTTATAAAACTTTCAAAAATCTATTTTGTCTCCCTCTTTCACCCATGTTGGCTACTGTGGGAGTACTCTACAAGCAGTACTCAATCATATGGTCCTTATCCTTACAATCTAGGTTCATATCCACAAGATAAACCAGGTTCTCACCAGAAGTATGTTTGAATTCATTAGGTCCCCTTCTGGACCAGCAGTTGTGCCCAGCAGGCCATCTGGGATGGATTTCATGACATAAAGATATTTATCTTGTCCAGGAATGATTATATGGAATTTCAAATTTTCGAAGTAGGTCTATATACCTTCTTCCCTCTCCTTTTGTGCTGATCATCATTCAGGAAAGAAAGATGATTAATTCCTGTAGGAATTTGTGTTCAATGATCATCTGTCCAACCACGGTATGTGGACCAGAAGGAGATAAGGGAAGAAGAGTTAGAAAGCTTTTGAAATTAATGTTTTATGAGGGTGTTTCAACACTCAGCAATACTAGATGATTGTGAACAGTAGGATGCATGGAGGATCGTCAAAACCTTAACTATCCCTTCTTTAGTGGCTGTTGTGATAAAACATGCATATTTGTCAAGCTTAAAATGGACTAGAAAACTGAAAACTTTACATCTATTAGTGGCTAGAGTTGGCTGGTTGGAATGGAACAATTTTAATATAAAAATGTTGTCAATGATGGTGAGGCACCGTAGGTAACACGGAAAGGGGGTCAGGCCACTGTCCAATGAAGCCAAAATATCAGGAAGACAGAGGGGTCTCTCCGATGCAAGAGGGCCTTCCCCCTATCTCGGTAAGAAAAAATGCATCAACTTTTGGCAGGAGTCACACGTACGACATCAGTTGTAGCTTCTATAGCAGAAGCATAGACTCCTTTACATTGTACCCAGCCTAGAATGGTGAGTACATTGCCTCAATTGGTACCATGATGGATTCAGGAAGCAACAGCTACTTAGGAGACGAGTGAATTATAACCAGGGAACGATTTCTCCATCTGTCCGTCAATGTACTTCCCAGTATTTGGCCTACAACAATCTCCCAAAGGCCTTCTCATTAATAGGCAATAAGATGGAGGACCGTTTACGATCAAGCAGGCTATCCAATTGGGTAAATATATTTTCTGGTGATTGCTACAGATTTTTCCCAAATATTATTAATTGTCTCTTAAGACCCTACTCTTTCCATCTCCAAAAATCCTGTCTTTGTCAATATCCCATATTCATCACCAATCTGTCAAGAACTGTGAAGGCTCTGAGATTTCACACTACTTGGGAGTGAACAAGTTAACCTGCCACAGCTTTATGGATGATTGCAATAGACATGAGATTTTTTTTGTCAGAGTCAAGGAGCTTCATTATTCATGGCATGAGAATCAGCATATTTTTTGCTGTGTCTCTGAGCCCTACATTTCACAGCAGAAACCAAAGAAAACCAGACGATAGCTTCACATGCAGTGGGCTGTGCTGTGGGCAATGAACTCAGAGCTTGGGAAGCCAAATCTTTTATAATGGACAGTAAGCCTGCCTGATTATTTTCCCTGGAGGGAGACAATATCTTTATCATACTGAACAGTATGTATATGCCTTTTCTGTGGAGGAAACCAACATCTTTATCTTCTAAGGCTGTTTTCTATACAAACCTCTTTAAAAAGATAGCCTGGTACAAAGAATGCAGCTGGTTCAACAGGAGGAAATGTGAAAGACGCATAGAGATTTTCTCTCATCTCTTTTTTCCTCTCTATACTCCACCATCACCCACGACCAGGTGCTTGATTTCAGGATTCAGGATGTTTAGATCTATGTCACCTCACTATAGTAAATGTAATACTTAGATCATAAACATTTCCTTTCAGTATTCTTGTTACGTTGGGACTTATGCCAGTTCAAACATTAAGGCTTTCAAAGCAAAGTATATTGCACAACGTGAATCTTTACCCCCCTTTCTAGTTTTCCTACTGTTCTTTTTATTCCATTTCTTACCCTCTTTATGGAAAATTTTGCTTACTTGATAGACTATATTCCTAAAAATATAAGTACTGTTTTAATAAAGGAAATTGATTTTAATTTATTTTATTAAGCATTCTGCTCAATATATTCATTATATGACCGAGGAGAATTTTTACTTTCTCTGGACAGCAGTTTAAAGACCTAGAAATAAAGCCCATACTCAAAAAGACAGAGAGAAGACAAAAGATTCATGCTCTATACAGAATTTAGTGTTTGCTATTTCCCCCCAAATCAGAGAAGTGCATTATGGAATGAAGTTGAGGAGGAAAGATTCTGCTTCCTATTTCATTTAGTTGATTACATTTTTACAGAAAAGATAGAATTTCAATTTAATAACTCTAAGATATGTTATTTCGGCCCCTTAACTTAATGGCTTTAGTCAGGTACTATGTATGATATTTATGCAAAAGGGACAATGGAAAACAAGAGTTTTGGTAAAAAAAAAAAAAAAAAAGAGAGCGATAGTCAGGATATCTAAGGTAGAATGTATTAATGGCTCAAATTAATTCATTCCATAGTAATGCACTTAAAATGGATCCAGCTCAGTCAAAGGAAAACGTAAGTGTGGAATATACTATATATACATATACATCGATGCCTGGTCTCAAAAATATTCTTTGCAAAATACAGAATGGAGGGCAAATCTCTCCTCATAATCCTAAAGGTGTATTATAATTAAGAGAATTAAATAAACAAATCCTAGCTAGCTAATAGCAACTATGTGCCGTTTGTCAAACTATCCAGGAGTAGGTGATCCATTCACAGAGCACAAAGATTCATAACTAATCTTTTTGCAGTTTTCTTCTTAATGAAGTATTGCCATTTCTGAGATGCATATATGACTTCAGAAATATTTAAAGAACACTTCTTTAATGGTGAAAAAAATCTCAGCATTTACCAACAGCAAGCTAGGAAAAAATTACATTTTGGATGATAAAATTTGCTTTCTTGCAATGCAAGAGTTGTGAAAGGTGAGGACTATGATGTGGCCTTTAAAGATGCACAGACATAAACTCATACCATTACTTCTAATTTTAATTGTTCTAGTGAGTCATAATTTTCCAGATTCCTGTCCAGAAAGGTAAAATGGTAAACTGAGTTCTCATGGACAAATCTATCTCAAGACCAGGATTCTCCTCCCTTCATGTAGAAGCCATGGGATCATCACAGAGTCTACCTGAATCCAGTGGAGAAAACGATTCAAGTTTACATCTGAATTGTACAGGTGATCCCATCTGTCATACTTTTGAGACACTTTCTTTTCTTTCTGGCTTTAATTGTTCTCTATTTGCAGAGAGTCCACTGGCAAGAGTGTGGTTGTCACAGCAAGCTAGGAACTGGAGGATTATCCACATGTTTGTATACGCTTTCTCACCTGGCTTTCTGCTTAGCACTAATAACAAGAAAAGGTGGTATCGGCCTGTTAATAATTAATAGCACCCAGTGCAAATGGAGCACTTCTGTCATAGGCCTTCATCAGTAAGGTCATGGTACAATAGGGGCTGCAGGTTCTGTAAGCACGGGTGGTATTTGCATATGTCAGAACAGACCTTGCATGCTAACAGCACAAACACTTCACATCTGCTTCTGTTTACTCCCATGCTAACACCCCAAAGTGCAGAAGTCCTGTGTTAATTGCTCAGTTACATACTGACTGTTGATGTGTCCTCCACAGAGCTTCCCATAAGTGCACTGTTGCAAATAAACTGCTAATGACTTTGCTTATTCCAGCCTCCCATTTAAAGGAAATCTACAACATACACACGGATTAATGATTCCTCTATTTAGCAATGTGTCTTGTGACTGGGTTTGCATAGAGGCAGTATCAATTAAGTAGCAATTATCTGCAAAGTGGAAAAAAAGAGAGAAGATATAAATAAGTAATGAGTGTGATGCTAGAATCTCTGAGAACAACTAGAATTGAACTCTGAGGCAAGGGCACCGTCTAGTGAACATTTTTTTTTTTTTTTCCGTCTTATATTTGACACCCATAGAAACTGGAATAAGAAGAAACATTTAATTTTGTGAGTGATTTTTAAAATATTTGATTTTCAAGGTAACCACTAATTTGGAAAAGCTAAGAAACAAGAGGAACAAGAGCTACACCTATATACCATTAAGAAGACAGCCTCCAAAAAAATGGCCTTATAAATTTCTGCTTTATGAATAAAACCTGACTAAAACATATCAGATTTCCTTTATGTCTCACTAACAAAGGTTAGCAAAGGGTGTTAATTTATCCTTCTATTCTTGTCAAACTGTGGCTGTTATTAGTACCTGCTAAGACTGATCTGGAAAACTGAATTATAAAAGAAAAAGTCTGAAGGGGTTTGGGGATATGCAAAGTGTTCAAACTGGTAGGAGTGATAAGAAATCGCACAAGGTCTATTTTTGTTTACTGATCTTTGCTGGTTCAGAGAAGAAGGGACCATGACATCTATGCAGGGAAACTGGGAGGAGAAGACTGTGGCCAGTTGGCTCTGGTCCCTGTCAACAGATCAGTTTTGACTTTGATCTCTCTCAGCAGCAATGGGCTGGGGCAAGTGTGTATTAGAGCAAGTAGTCAAATGGTTTACGTTTTCTTCAATCAACACCAGTGGTTCCTCTGATAGCTTTTTTTTTTTTTTTCACAGGGGTCAATGACTACCAGAGGCCAAAATATTTTTCTTATTTAATTTACGGTGATTATATTTTACAAATTCTTTTTCAAAACACACAGTTTGACAAATATATATAGAGAAAGATAATTAGAACTGTAAACTACATTGGCTAGAATAAGATTAGACTTCTATGACAAAGAACATCAATGAAACAGAAGTCTGCAGAACAATAAAGTGTATTTTTGCCGTAATACCACACTCCAAAGGGAAACTTCCAGCGGCTGGGTGGCTCTACTCCCTGTGGTAAGACAGGGACTGCCATGGGTTGTATTGCTCAGGTTTTTCTAATCAAGCAATAGAATCCTGTCATTTTCCTTATTTTGTCAGCCTATATCTGTCATACACTTGTCATATCTGATTATTTAATTTGACATGAATTAGAGGGCAGAAAAGAAATAAAAATAATTTTTTGTGAAAAAGAAAAAAAACAAAAAAAAATGTGCTGTAAGACTTGGCTTCTGCACCTTCAGATCTGCCAAGACACTGATGCTGAGGCCATCCTACCCTTAGGGAGCTCCAGCCAGTTACTAATGGCAGGGGTGACACAGCCAGGCCAGGACTGCCTGAAGCAGGGCTCTTCCACTGGAAACTTTGTTCAGGGATTCCACACTGGCTGGGCTGAGACCTGTCAGGGATGCTCTGCAATCTGGAGCTCACTGGGCCCTGTCCTCGCTCCCTCCTTCCAGTTGAAGGTATTGGATCTGCACTGCAGCTCCAAGCCTCTTCCCACACCTTCCTGCTGCCTCTCCCCCAACATATGCTGTACACCGAGGCTCATTTAGATGCATTTTTCTTGCAATGAAAAAGTCTTTATACAACTGCAAGTACTCATTCCTTCATCTGAAATTCTTTGGGCCAAAGTGTTTCTGAATTCAGAATATGGTGCATCCACCTTATGTTATAGACTAACCTGTCTGGACTATAGCACAGTGGCTATGTGGTGAAACCCAAACACACTAAGTAAAGTGATTAAAGATTATACATGTGCGTGATCTCACATAATTATGGATTACATTTCCCCCAAGAAAAAAACTAGATGAGGTAGGACGTTGTTTCAACATAAATTACAAAGAAAAGCTTTTTGATTTTTCAGAATGATATGGATCTCACAACAGTGAATCAGAGATAATGAACCTATTTATCTTTTGCATTATAGTTAGCTGCTAATTTTACTATCAGACTCAATTTCATCTTCCTTATATTATCAATCTATTAGATTCTAATCCAGTGGTTTTCAAATATTAACCCCAGTAAGAATATCCTGGGTGGCAGTTTCCGGCTGTCAAATATTCATTCAGCATTTTTAGTGTTGGGCCTAAGAGTTTGCATTTGTTATAAGCTGGGCAACCTGCACTCCTACCTGTGGTTCTGATGCTAACGGACTTAGAATTGGCACTTTGAAAACACTAACCCATTCTGAGTTCACTTTTCACTATAGGAAATACTGATATCCTTAGTTCCTTTTGTTTGTGAGCATTACAGCCAGTTAACTAGTTTCTTCTCAGGTCCTCCCTTCCTGACTCTGCTCCTTTTGCAGCAACCTCATACAGCCTTTCCCTCGCCAGTGTAATATTAACTTCACCAGTAACACGTTAGGGATGTTTATCTTGGAATGGCAGGAGTTAGCTCTTTAACCTGAAATAGAGCTGAATACTGCCCACTTATCTTTGAGTACCTGTCTCGCCAGAGTATCAGCTTTGAGCTCATAGAGCTGTGCAGGGAGTCTCCTCATTCCCATTATAGTTGGAATTACAGATAGAAAAACTATAGATAAACTCTAATGGGTAAATGGACCCACAACAAGCAGAGCAGACTGGCTGGCACGTAATGAATTTGTAAGTGTGCTCTCAGCTTCTCCTGCTTTTAGTTTGGTTCTCTTGCAGGGCCAATTTCCTTCAGAATGAGCAAAAAATGTTATATTTCTAACGTTTCCTTTTTCTTTCCAATAATATTACTGATTTCTGTTTTAAGCTGAGTGCTTCCTGAAACTGGAGACTAATATAGACTACAAGGGAATATATTAAGAGGAGAGATCAAAGAAAAAAATAAAAGAAAACAATGTCCGTAAAAGTGACCAAGTGTTTATCTGGCTAATATGCTTCCTAAAAACAAATATTTGCTCCCCTCTAAGTAGGAATTTAAACTCTTCTGGTAGAAATAGCTTCAAATGGTCAAATACATTTCAGAACATGAGGATAAGTTCAAAAGCACCCTTTAGAATTACATAAACACTATGAATTATATAGATTTATAACAAACTGGGGTGTTATGAAATTTTGCCTCTTTTTACCCTAGAATTGGACACTAAGTGTGGTACATATATCTGGAGAAGTAATTTTAAGAAAAAAGTTAAGAAAAATGCATCATCTTTATGCTGAAACTAATAGAAACATTAAGGTTTAGAAAACAAAGTTGGTGTGTTTTAATTTGTAAAACACAAGCCTGTTAAGAAATATAAACATAAATGCCTCTTTACATGAAGACTTCATATCCTACAAGGCTCTGAATTCTTTGTTAGAGATTCAGGGAGAGATGGTGGGAAAGTTTAGGACACACTGCACTGGATTGTGACACGTGTGGTGAGGTATTTCCTGTAAAGTGCCTAAACGTGCCCACTTTGTTATTCTAGCGCCTGCCCTTGAATTCTCCACCTCGACTTGCAAACATATGGAGTTGAAAGCTGTATGAAAATTGTGTGTTTTAGTTGTGCTACCAAGGATATGCAACAGGATGTTAAAACTGAACTATTTCTAACTCTGTTTTGGCTAAAGCCCCAAGACAATATTTGCCAACCATTCCACATTCTAAAGTTAGACCACCTATGTAGGACTTGCAAAGAAGCAGAGGAAATGGAGAAGGAACCCACAGTGCCCCCTTTCCCCTGCAGGTAACAACCTACAGCAGGCCGGCTCCGGCAGAGGAGAAGCCCTAACTTGAAGTTTGCTGTGACGTGGACAGGACATGTTAATTGTTGAACTGAGACTTTGTTTTTGTGACCAGATATAATCAGAGGATTTTTAAAATTCACTATGAGGAGCCAAAATGTCATAAGACTTTCTCTTGATTTCATCTTTGTAGCAGAGAAAATAACCATGTTTTTGTAGGGTGTGAATAGGCAGTGGAGGGAAAAAAAAAAAATCAAGATTTTTTATGGTTTGGTTTTATTTTGTGTTCATTTTTACAATATATCTATCAGTTGCAGATGAATCCAGAATAAAGAAGCTGGCTCGGCACCTGTGGCCCAGTGGCTGGGGTGCAGGCCACATATACTGGAGCTGGTGGGTTCAAACCCAGCCTGGGCCTGCCAAACAACAGTGACAACTACAACCAAAAAAATAGCCAGGCATTGTGGTGGGCACCTGTAGTCCCAGCTACTTGGGAGGGTGAGGCAAGAGAATCTCTTAAGCCAAGAGTTTGAGGTTGCTGTGATCTGTGATGTCACAGCACTCTACCTAGGGTGACAGCTTAAGACTCTGTCTCAAAACAAAGAAAAAAGAAAAAAAAAGATTAAAGAAGCTGTATAAGGAAATATTTGGACAATTCTAACTTTTTTTTTTCTTTTTTGCTGTGTTTTAAGGGGCTATGATGTTTATGTTGATGGACTGTAAGCTTCTACAAAACAAGACTTTTCCTTTCTTCTTTACAACACATTGCCTGTTTACCTCTGCTATGTGTCTTAACATCTTTCCTTATTCAATACTGTTCTTGGTGTTCATTTTGTTCATATTTTACTTGATAAAAGGTAATGGAGTAGCATTGTATATCATCTTTTATAGGGTCTACATTCTCCCATTTGATGATGCAGAAATGACTCCAATTTCACAGGAAGTGCCTGCCATTCACAAAGGGCTAAAACCTAAGGCTGAATACAAACAAAAAAAATTACCTTGTAATATTAAAAAAAGATAAATAAATATATTATGATTGTAACTTGCCCAAAGATATTTAGCACTTGGACTGTAATTTTTTTCCTACTTACCAGTTTTTTCCTAATTACCAGACACCCCTTTGTGTCTTCCTATTTAAGTGAGTTTCTTATATACATAATGTGGTAGGATCTTGCTTTTTCTATCCAAACTGACAACCTCTAAGTCTTAATTAGTTTTTAGATTATAATTAATGCAATTAACAGTATTGTTAGGTTAAATTCATTTTAGGGTGCTTCATTTTCTATTCATCTCAGCTATTTTTTGTTTTCCATTGTTTTTCTTTTCCTTGTTTTATTAGATTATTTTGTATGATTCCATTATATCTCCACTATTAATCCATTAGCACTCTCTTCCTTGTCTCTCACTGTGCTTGTCTCCCTTTTCCTGTCTTCTAGTGGTTTCTCTCGGGTTTACTATATACATCTTCAATTTATCACAGTCGACTTCTAAATAATACCATAATATTCCATGGAATGTGTAAGGACCTTGCAAGCATAAAATTCCATTTCTTCTTTACCATCCATTTTGTTATTATTGTCATGTGTTTTACATCTGTACTTGTCATAAACTCCAGAGGATAATTCTACTAGTTTTGTTTAGACAAACACACATAAAAAACATTAATAAAAACATATTTAATATTTGTTCATATATTTTGATCATTCTTCATTTTTGTATAGTGAAATCTCAACCTAGAATTGTATTTCTTTTGCTTAAACGCTCATGACATTTCTCCTACTCCATTTTTTTCATTAGAGTATTTTGAAAAGTTTTAATTTTATCTTCATTTTTGAATGATTTATTCATTGGGTATAGATTCTAGATGGACAATATTTTTGTTTGTTTATTTGTTTTAGTTTTGCTTTTATTAAAGATATTGGCTCATCTTCTTCTGACAGCATTGTTTTGGGGGAAGGGAAGAGAAGTCTATCATAATTATTACCTTTTTTCTTCCCTCTGTACTATGTCTTTGCTCTCTGCCACTCTTCCAGCTTCTCTGCTTTTGGTTCTCAGCAGTTTTGACTGTGACTATCTCCAGTAGTAGATTTCTACTCACTCGTGTTTAGCAGAGGGATTAGGATGCCAGGAAGTTTTTCTCAATGCTCCTTCTCTACATTCAGCTTTCATAGGGTGCATAAGCTCTACATGTCTATGTCACCTGTTTACCTCTTTCCTTTTTATCCTCCCAAATGTATAGATTGTTACTCAAGCAACAAATGTAAGGCTCTATAAGGAAAGAGGAGGTTTTGCTCGTCCTCCCTCTTCAATATCACACAGAGACAGTGCACTGGAGCCTCAAAGGCGGACATTTTCGATATTCCAGTTCCTCCTCCAATAGCAGACAAGTTTTCCCTCCACAACAGCATGACTCTAGAGAGAAGGCAGCTTGCCTTCCCTATCTGTCCTAATATGCCTTCTGTCAGGGGGACACGTGGCATGCATGTTTCCTACCTCTCCCCAGAAGACTTGTCAGTCCTGGATCCTGGGCACAGATTTATTTCTTGTTTCTCTACCAGCAACAGCTGGTTTTTCCCAGGATCAGTCGAGAGTGGTAGAAGAAAGGTTTTCTGTCCTTTTTCCCTCAGTGGCAGCTGATATTTTCCTGGAATGGGAAGTCAAGAAACTTTCTTCCTCTCGCTGAACAGCAGACCACTGGCTCTTTAATTAGTGCAGATCACTTCTAACTACATTTCATTGGCCTGAAACTGGTCAGTTAGTCACATCTAACTCTGATTGGGATAGCTGGGAAGTGTATTCTTCTTGTATACACTGAAGGCAAATTAAACAGTATGGTAAACACATAGCATTGTCTCTGCCTTTTCATGGGAGACTGAATTGGGGATTCCTCATAGTATTCAATTTCCTTGGCTTTATAACCACGACTCTTGATCATATGGCTTCTGTCTACATCTTCAGCTTCATTTTCTCACACATCCCAGACATACCCTGTGGTGCAAGATAATTGTTTGAAATGCCATGCTTTCTTTGGAGCATTCTTTTAGCATGTACTCCTCTTCCTTTCTTCACTGAGTTTCCCTTTTTTACATAATCACTCTAGGAAATCCTCTCCAGCCTTTCTTCTATGATCCTATAAAATGCTAAATTTTTCTATTCTAGCAGTTATCAAGCTATACTATAATTGATTGTAAATACATTGATATGTTAATTGTAGTATAGAAGTCAAGACCTCGTTGGCCAAAGAAACCACTCCAGTTATTTAAACAGGGGGATTTAACATAAACAATTGATAACTTGATATAAATTTGTTGTCAACTAGGTAATCTATAGTTGACATTCTAAACTCTAGAGTGTCAGTGATCTAGCAACCTCGGGAAGAGTTCCTTACGAGGAAAAAGGCAAATTGTTGAAATCATTATGATTTAGCAGAGAGATTCCACAGAGTTGAAACTCAGACACAGAAGAGAGTGTCTGTGAACAAGGGATTCGGACTTCCAAGAAGTGAGTTCCAGAGTATTGCTGTATATGTGTGTCATGGAAGTAATGAGTTTCAGTTGGGCACAGTGCCGTCTTTCTCAATGAGCAGCTACTCTGGAGCCTAGCTGATGGGGATTAGTCAGCAGAAAGTGAGGTCTGTCTCTTTAACACTTCCATAAATTTCAAAAATAAGGCAAAGATAGGGTGGTAAGAAAAGCACTCTCTCAAATTCCAAGTGGTACTCCTTGTACACAGGGAGCTTGTCCTCAGGTGCCCAGTGAAGAAGCTGGGCTGCTCATTGGCACCCAAGTGGTCTCAGCAGAGATGACCACACCTGAGTCATTGTTGGTCCCTGACTCATGAGATCTTCCATATTCTTAAGAATAGGGGCTTATAAGAAAAACAAAGTAGGCTTGGCACCTATGGCTAAAGTGGCTAAGGCACCAGCCACATATACCTGAGCTGGCAGGTTCGAATCCAACACGGGCCTGCCAAACAATAATGACGGCTGCAACAACAACAAATAGCCAGGTATTGTGGTGGGTTCCTATAGTCCCAAATGCTTGGGAGGCTGAGGCAGGAGAATTGCTTGAGCCTAGAAGTTGGGGGTGGCTGTGAGCTGTGATGCTATGGCACTCTACCCAGGGCCACAGCTTGAGGCTCTGTCTTAAAAAAAAAAAAAAAAAGTAGACTGGGGAGTTTGCTTTAAATGTAGTAGTCAACACCATTAAAGGAGTCCATTGGAAAGATTAATGTAACAGTGCTGTGTGGGAAATGGAGGAGGAGGGACGGTCTGGAAGCCCAGTGAGACAATTAAGCCTATCCTGATCACAGTTGTGACAAATGGAAAGACAGAGGTATAAATGTCATCCAAGAGGGGAAAAAGAAATAAATAAGATTATAACAAATGAAACTAATTCATACTATTTCATAGCCCTTCGTTGCTACACCATCTCCTTCACTGGATTCTGAGCAATGTATGTAGAATGACATTTTCTCACTTGTTATTTTCATGGCAGGGTAGAGGGAGACAGACTCTAATAGACAGGCTATAACATTATTAAAAAACCAAGAGAGCAATATTTCCCTTAGAAAAGCTTACTGGGAAGAATACTACTAGTGGGGATTTAGAGGAGGCCTGCAGAGCAAATGTGAGTGTGTTGGCAGTAACCTGAGCAGCACTGGCACCCTCCACCTATGGCAATTGGCCGAGTCATTAGGTTTGATGCCATTAGCAACTGGCACACAGTAACAGCAGAGTCCTAAAAGGCTACATAGCACATCAAGAGGGGCACATATTTCTGCACACAGCCCATAATGACTGCTGAGGAGAATGCATCTGCAAAATCCATAATGCTGTTACAGAAGGGACCATCCAGGGGATGGGCAATTATATAACATGGTAAGGATGATGGTAATAGTGTAGCATATGAACTTTACTAAAAACTTCCTTCCATCAACCAGTCATCTTGCTACATGTTACACAAGCCAACTATAAAGTGCCTACTATTATCATTATGCTCACCTTATAGATTATAGAATTTTGCAATTTTATCTGTATCAACATCACACAGAAATAAACAAAAGACCCAGGTTTGCTGTCTCAAAAGCCTACCCTATGAACTACCAAGTTTTGCAGAGAATCTCATGGCCAATAATGGCTTTGCTTGCCCCAATTCCTGCTGCCGTGGCCCACTGTTTTCTCTCCCAGGCTCACACAGGCTGGAAATGGAGGTTCCGTCTAACAGCCTGTAAGGATGATGCATTGGGCTTAATAAAATTCAGATTCCAAATATTTTTGCAACTGTCCTGGAAAAGAGTGTTTTTACTTTGTCAGAAAAAAAAAAATAATCAGAAGTATTTTAGAATCTAGTAAATTATTAGACAAAATGAAAACAGGTTGTCATTGTGTGGTTTTACATGTAGACACGTGTTCCGTACAAGTCAGGAAGTGCAAAATACTTGAAAAGAACAACACTGGTACTTGAAAAGGAAGTAAATGTAAGTTAGATAATCGCTTTGGCCTCTTTCTTTTGACTTCATAATCACGTGTGACCATGTGTGACACTAGGCTGTCAAATACAAGCTAATACTCTCCAGTGTCTGATCACAAGCTGTAGACCTTTATTATAAAGATGGCATTGAATATGTCAGTGCTTGTCATCATCTGTCAAGGACAAATGGCAGTGAGGATTAAGGAGGTCCTTAATGATATGGTTGAATATTGATAATTTTTTTACAGCCTCAGATATTCTATCTGCAACATTATCCATTCTACAAAGGTGTTACCATAAGACTGCAAAGAAGCATGATAGAACTGGGAAGGATTCTGAATAGTGATAGGGAAGTTATCACTGATTATACTGTAAGTGGCACTCAAAGCTAAGAACCAAAACAATCACTTTGGTCATCTCTTAACAAAAACAGAACACCTTTCTTAATTGGAAATCATTTTCATTCCCCACAAGTGGACTTCATACTACTTAAGAATCGTACAAATTCTTCCCTATAGTTTTGGAAACTTGGTCTGGGATGGTCATGAGAACAATAACAGAAATTGGTGTTCTCTTCCTCCCTCCCTTCCTCCCTCCCTTCCTCCCTCCCTTCCTCCCTCCCTCCCTTCCTTCCTTCCTTTTTCTTTTCTTTCTTTCCATCTTTCCCAGTCCTTGCTCCTTATAGGTGATTGTGTGACCTTGGACAAATTTCTTACCTCTGGTTTTAATTTTCTTGTCATTAAAGCGGAGATGGTTGGATTTGTACTTTATTTCTATGACCTCTTCTACCATTCTGCAATTTCCCTTTTCATTTTCCAACCTGCAAAAATGAAATTGATCTTTAAAAACAGCAGAGGAGTAAGAAACAGAAAACAGAGGACATATTGTAGCTTTCCAGTTCATGAAAATACTGGATTGTTAAGCAATATTTTCTTAAAATATAGAATACTTTATATGAACTATAAAATATATCCTACAATAAGTAGGGTGCGAGAAACCTTTTGCTTTTGCAATGTTGAACTAAAAATGCATTCCTGGGATAAATCTTGCTTGGTAATGATGAATAATTATTTTCATACACTGCTGGATTTGGCTGGTAATATTGAAGCACTGAGTCTGTTTCAACATGGAATAATGGCTTTGGTTTTCCTTTTCTTGTGAGATCTTTTAGAATTAGTTGGGAAGTGTTCTTTTCAATTTTCTGGAAGAGTGTCTGTATAATTGGTAATTTTTTTTTTTCACCTTAAATGTTTGCTGGAATTCATCAATAGAACCATCTGACCTGGAGTTTTAGTCTGTGTTTTAAGAAAGAATTAAGTTTCTTTAATAGCTAGATATAGGGCTATCCAGGTTACATATGCCTTTTAAATGATCTTTGCTAGTTTGTATCTTTAAAGGAATTTCTTCATTTCACCAAAGCTGTTTAATTTATTCATAAAAAGTTATTTATAATAATTTTATTACATAAACATCTAGAGATTCTGTAATGATGTAATCTCTCTCTTTAATGATTTTTTAAAATAAAGTTTTATTGAAACACAGCCAAGTTTTTTGTTTTTTTTTTACACTTTTTGGCGGGGGCTGGGTTTGAATCCGCCACCTCTGGCATATGGGGCCGGCGCCCTACTCCTTTGAGCCACAGGCACCGCCCTCTTTCATGATATTTGTAATGTGCAAGTTCACTTTTTTTCTTGATCAGCTTGGATAGAAGTTTATCAATTTTATTGATTGTCTTAGAGGGACAGCTTTGGTTTTTAGCAACTCCTCTAATGTTTTCTGTTTTATATTGCATTTATTTCTGCTCTGGTCTTTATTATAGTTTTTCTTTTGCACACTTTGGTTTGACTTTCATCTTTTTTGCAGTTCTTAAGATAAAAGCTGAGGATATGAATTTGACGCCTTTCTTCTTTAGTAGCATGTGTTTAGTGCTATGAACACTTTACTGCTATTATGTATTGTTTATAGCAGCATCTCAAAAATTGTTTACATTTTTTAGCTCAAAATACTTTCTAAAATTTTTTTTTTTTATTTCTTCCTTGTCTAATAGGTTAATCCGGAGTATATTCTTTAGTTTCCACATTTTTTGGAGATTTTAAAGAGATCTTTCTGATAATGACTGTTATCTGACTTTTTTTCTTTTTTTAAGACAGACTCCCACTTTGTCACCCTCAGTAGAGTGCTACGGCCTCATAGCTCACAGCAACCTTAAAACTCTCAGGCTTAAGCAATCCTCAGCCTCCTGGCTAGCTGGGGCTACAGGCATCCACCACAAACCCAGCTATTTTTAGAGACTGGATCTAACTCTTGCTCAAGCTGGTCTCAATCTCCAGAGCCCAAGCAATACACATGCCTCGGCCTCCCAGAATGATTGGGCCACTCCACCCGTCCTATGCTCTGACTATTGTGATCAGAGAATATACTTAGTATGGTTTAAATCATTTTAAATTTTTGAAACTTCTTTTATAATTCATGTTATGGTCCATCTTGCCTAATTTTCTATGTGAACTCAAAAAAAAAATGTATATTCTGTTGCTGTGGGATAAAATGTACCGCAAAAAATCAGACAAAGGTTAAATTGGTTGATGGGGTCATTCAAGTCTTCTATATCCATATGGGTTTTCTGTCTTTTTGTTCTGTTAATTATTCATTGAGAGTATGATATTTAAATCTCTGTCCTTAGTTGTAGATTACTCTATGTCATCTTGAGGTTCTGTCAGTTGTTTCCTTAATTCATAAATTTTTTGAACACTGTCATTAAGTAGGTAGATGCATAAGTACTTAAGATTATTTTCTGTTCTTCATGCTTTGCCCTTTTATCATTATGAAATGACTTTATTTTCATTATCTTTTTCTCTGAAATCCATTATAGCTTGATTTAAACTGTTAGCATTTTTTTATACATTTATTTTTATTTTATTAAAAATGTTCTTTATATTTAAAATGCATTTCTTATCAGCAATATATTTTGGGGTCTTGCTTTTTTTAATCAGTTTAACTGCCTCTATCTCTCTCTCTTTTTTTTTTTTTTTTTCAATTTTTTTTTTGGCCAGGGCCGGGTTTGAACACCTCCTGTATATGGGGCCGGTGCCCTACTCTGTTGATCCACAGGCACCGCCCTACTGCCTCTATCTCATCACAAGAGTGAGTAAATTATTTTCATTTTACTGGTTATTGTTATCGTCTCGCCATTTTCTTTCTAATGCTCCGTCTGTTCTTTGTTCCTCTTTTCCTCTTTCTCTGCCTTCTTTTGGATTAACAGAGTATTTTTTGTGATTCTATTTTATCTCTTTGGGTAGCCTTTGTTTTGTTACTTTGGTAATTGCATTAATGTTTAATAGTAAACATCTTTAACTTACCACAGTTAACTTTCAAGTGATATATCACTGCACATGCCTGGGTAGTATAGAAACTTTATAATTGTATATCCCATTTCTCTCCTAGTCTTGTACTTTTGTTGTCATATAGTTTATTTTTGTATATGTTATATACCTCATGCAATCATGCTATTTTTTTTTTTTTTGTTTAAGGAGTCAGTTATATTTTAAAGAAACTTAAGTAAAAAGAAAAAAATTCTATTCCACACTTTCAGCCTTGTACTTCCCATTGGGGAATCTCCTAAAACTGTGAACAGTCTCCCTAGAAAAATAACATGCAAGCCCAAAATATAGCCCAAATATTTGCAGATGATTATAAGATGGGGGCTTTCTAAAACCTGATGGCTGTTTACAGATTCTTGTTTCACAAGGCAACATTTTCACATGAGCAGTGAGGGCATCAGTAACTCTGGAACTGGAGGTATATGTCACATTATGCTGGCATAATTCTCAAGGCTTTGTAGCAATCTAAGAAAATAATATTGAAATGTTATGCAACAAAAACAATATGCACAATTTTATAATCACTGTGATTATAGCTATATATTTAAACAACTGTGCTATTCATGATGTTTTTGGCAATAACTAATAGAATACCTGTCTGAAAAGTAAGTGCTTCTTATCTTCTCACTTCACTAAGTACCTACCTCAAAAAAGGTTTGGGATTTCATTGTTGGCTGTACAAGGTCAGTGCTATGTCAGCTTCTCTTGGCTATCACCTCATGGTCAAAAGATGGCTGAATATTTCTCCCCTCAAATCCTTCTCACACAGCCCTACTTTTAATCAGAATACCTCTCAGCTATCATTGGCCAAGGCTGATGCAAGAAAATCTGAATAAATGAACATTTGGTATTTTCAGCCTCTTTTGTGGAAGATGGTTTCATCTAGGAAGAAAAAAAGGTTGGGAGACATCTATGAATCTTTGGTACAATAAACACATTAAAAAAAAAAATCTAAAGATAAATTCATCAAGACAATAATACTCAGTACATTATGAGTGATTTTGAATATTTTTTCTACATCTTCCAAATTTTAAAAACTATGATCAAAAGACTTTAATGAATAATTTATTCAACTGAAACATACTTGTCTAGAACAACTCTAATTCTTTTTTTCTCTCTTAAGGTAATGAGATCAACCCAATTGTCTTTTCAATTACTTTTTTTCTGAAATGACAAAAATGTTTATTTCTTGCATTAGAATAATTAAATGAATTAACCACTAGTGACCCATTTCTTCCTTACCCATGTTTAGTTCCTTACTCATCTTTATAACATCTGTTTTGGGATAAAAACATGAAATTATTAGTGTAATTAAATTATTTTTCAAGTGGAATTTCTATTTTTCTTCTACTTATATATCTTCATGAGCACTCTACATGTATCAATTTACCAATTTTAAAATTTTTGATCTGGTGTTAATAAATTCTAATATACAGATGAACCATCAAATGTTATGGCATTTAGGATGTTTACCTGGATAAAGGTAAATATAATGATGTGGAATTTAATCCATTAATTATTGTTAAAAATTTGACTTGTGAAAACATTGTGAAAGTTCTCCTCATTTTTGAAACATTTAAGGATTTTTGCCTCATTCACATGCCTGAGTATCAACTCAGTGAATTTTTTTTTTTATTTTTACATATACATGTATTTATTAGGCTTCCATTTTTTTGCCTTCACAAAATTAAAAAGGTTTAAAATTTAATAACAATAACAATGTTTCAGATAAGGACTAAAAACAAAAACGTTGTAAAGAACAAATGAACATAATGTTCAACTCAGTGAATTTTTATAGAAGGAGGAGGTCAATGTAGACACTTTCTAGGATATTCACTTATGGTAAGAACAGCATTGGTATTTTAAACAAGGTTCTTAGGTAAGGCAGTAAAGTAAGGAGTTTTGTAGATATGACAACAGATGGATTATTGTTCTTAGTATCCCTATAGCTCAATTGTGTCTTGTTTATGTTTACCACTTCTATGATCAGCCAAATATATAATTTTAAGATTATCTATTGGGAGACATTGTTTTAGTTTAGTATTTTCCACATAGCAGACATAGGATGGATAATTTTAAATCACATATTATAATTAAAGTATATAGTATATGGTGTATAAAGTGTATAATGTATTACAAAACAAAGTTTTAAAGTTTTCTTCTTCTTTTTTTCTTTTTTTGAGACAAGAGTCTCATTTTGTTACCCTCAGTAGAGTACAGTGGCATCATAGCTCACAGCTGTAATTAAAGTTTCAATTTTTTCTACTTATTAGTGAAGATAGGAGGAAAAGGATAATGTAAGCTACTCTACCTCTATTGGTGTAAATGTGTGAAATTGTGGGATTAATACAGATATTTAGTTCATCCCCAATTTTTGGCACTTTTTGTAACTCTATTTCCTTATTTTTACTGTATAATCTTTTAGTGCTATAAATTTGTTTATGTTTTCATTCAGACAAATTTTTCAGACCTATTCCTGAATCCAGATCATTCAGATAACTTTTTTAAAAAATAAATACAATAACAGAAAAATTAATTACTGAAAATGAAGATTCCCAGCTATTAATGAGCTGTCATAAAACCACACATAGCATTTGGGGTGAAAAAAGGCCATACAAGTAGCCTACATGTTAATTCCTTTTGAAAATCATGCTGCATTTGGTTTAAAGCAATACCAACATTTTCTATCCAGACTTCCTAATATGCATCCTTGTTTTATACCTTTGCAAGATGGATATTATAAATAATGTGAAAACATATAACACCATCCTTCCTACATACCCTGCAAAGTTGAAATTGGCATAAAGTGGGTTTAGTGTGTACTATACTCAAGCGAATTCATTACTGTTGGGACCAGATCAAACAAGAATATTCATCTGTAAGACTGAATGTTGATCCTGAAATTATAGTATGATAGCAAGACCCTGCTATACTATAATCTCCAACTGAATAGTGCACATATATAATAAAGCAATGATTACATATATTAATCCTAAACTATGCATTCCTAAAGAATATACTATATACTATATATTCCTAAATAATATACTTTTTTTCTCACTTCCTCTTTGTATTCAAATTAGAGAATCTAAGCTTCCTATGATTGACGTCCTAACGTGATAAAAATAATCAGGATAAGGGAATTTAACATGCCACCAATCCTTTCCTAATTCATTTAGGATCAGCGTCTGCATCAGGGATTATTCCAGCCATCTGATATTCAAATCTAAATAAAATGCCTTTTCTAATCTCAAAGACCTCAGTGTCTATAAGAAGGACCGAAATGTAAGTAATGTATGTCCATCATATATATTCCCAGGACCTAGCACAGAACCTGGCTTACTGAGGGCAACTTCATAATAACAGTGCTACTAATAGTAGCAGAAATAACAATTATGTCTGGCAGTGAAATTTTATTATACACCAGAAACATTTTTCAGAAGTGTATTCATTTCTTACTCTTACAAAAGCAATATTGTAGATGTGTTTTTTGCCCATTTTTTTTTTTTTTTAATAACCAAACTAAAGCCCAGCTGTTCACTGTGTCAAGGTATTCATTTGGAATTGTGTCTAGCTCTGCCCATTGATACCAGCAGAAAAACTTCAGGAACGTGCTAACCCCTGAAAAAAGAACACAAATTCACAGGTGAAAATTTAATGCAGTGGATAGGCAAAGGGAACAGTTGTAAGAGGCAGGAAAGATATAGAAGTGTAAAAGTGTGAGCATTTCAGTCAATTGCAAGTTTAGGGTCTAGACAGAGAACAAAGCTGAAGCCGCAGGGGCAGATAGATGGCCAACCCAGGAAGGAAAATGTTCCCTGCAACACTAAGGGTTTCAATGGAATGAAGAGAAGAGTTTAGATGCAGGAGACATTTAAAAGTTAAAGATGGCTCAGCTAGAACTCAGACTTTACCCTACAAACTCAAACAATGAACCTAATTATATGTACTCTCATATTAATAAAAACATAAAGATGACAGGATTTATTGGCGTAAGAGGAGAGAGAAAGTGAAAAGTCTCAGGAATTCCAGGTTTCTGGCTTGGGTGAGGAAATGAGTGAGTCATGTAAAAGGGGAAGGAGGGTTAAGGGGGGGGGATGAAAATCTCAGTTTGACACCTGATGATTCTGAGTTGTCTATCAAGTATTTAGGTAGATGGCTTACTCATCAATGTCTATAAGATACGTTCATTCAGCTTGGAGACAGAATTCTTAGCAAGCACCAGAATGTGTGTGTGTGTGTGTTCAGCTTCCTCTGCTAAGGTAGAGGGAAAACATAAAAATCACTATTGTGTATGCTGTTTGCCAAATCCATGAAAAGAATTAGAGTTCCTTAGGGGGACGTGCAGAGTGAGAAGACAAGAGAGTAAGAAGAGTAAGAAGAGAAAAGCAAAAGAAACAAGGCAGCAGAATAGAATGAGAAAAGAGTTCATGAGGACACAAGAGAAATTAGTGTTTTGGAAGGCAACAGGACATCTTTCCTCCCTTGGCCGTGCCACAACTAAACTGTCCCTCAGTATGAAAATATACAACCATATGAGAAAGATAAACATCTCTATTGTAACAAGACTTTTAAAAAATTGTGTTCCCGTTTTACCCTAAAATTCATTTTTTTATCTAATTAATTAGTCTAAATCTACCGAAGGTTGGTTAATCCACTGAGGGTTTAAATTAGAGAGGTTTAAATTACTGAGACTAAATCTATAAGTATTTGAATGTTTCCTTTCGGGTAACTAACTTATTAGGTATGTATTTACATAAGTAGAATTTATTTTTATTTCTTATTTCACAACTCAATGTTCTGAAAAAATAAACAGTACAATATCCAGATGTTTCTGTACACAGCATAAGGTTTTGTCACAGATATTGTCCAAAAATATTTTACTCTTTATTTTCACTAAATGAATAAAACAGAAGGCCATTACCTAAATCCTTTTAGGATAATGTTCGTCACGATCGGCTCATTTGATTTTAGAACATCTATTTTAAATATTACCTTAACATGGCCTTCGTAAAACTAAAGTAATGCTGAAAGAATGGAATATATTTAGGGCTAAATGCTCCCAATCTCTACTTCCAAATAATGCAAATCAAGTACCCTATTTACAAAAATTTAAATCTCACAATTCCTTTAGGAAAAATTTAAAAACTTAAGTACAATAAAATGGTGTTGTATATTTTCTTATACGACCAGCAAGCCATTTTAAATTTAGGTATCTGACAGGGAAATGTTGCATGATTGTGGCAGGATTAATTTTTGCCCTGTCAGAACTGACCCAATGCGGTAGTTATTTTTGAGCGCTAGAAATACAGAGGCGTATGGTTGCCAAATACGAGGTGCCATCTAGCGGCCATATGGAGTTAAGACAATTGTTCAGAAAAATGAGAGTATTCAGATTTTCTCTTTCTCTCTCTCTCTCTCTCTCTCTCTCTCTCTCTCTCTCTCTCTCTCTCTCTCTCTCTCTCTCTCTCTCTCTCTCTCTCTCTTTCTCTCTCTCTCTTTTGTATTAGTGAGTTATATTTATTGCTTTGTGAATTATACAATCCAACTTTCCCAGATGTGGAATCACACAAACTTTTATTTGTGTAAATGAATAGTAAAGTAAAATATCCTCTGGACTTTTGCTATCTGTTAAAACCTTGATTGGTTTAATTTTTCAACGTTGTGTCAAAATATTTTCTTACCTGATTTTAGTGGAAAGGATATTACCCATTTTAATTAAAATGAGTGATGAAAAGAGTTTATTGTTTTTCAAAAGGCTAAAATTTATGTTTTACTTTTATTCCACAAATTAGAGTTATTTATAAAGCAGAGGTGCCTTTCCATGCTGGATTAATGCTCAAGTAGAAGCATTGGAGTGGCATTAATAATTACCACATTTAATCATTTTAAATGTAGAAAATGAATAGCTTTTGATTTATGTAGAAGATAGGGGTAAAGTTTCATGAAAATCTTTAAAATTTTGGAATCTTAAGTAGAACAAATTTGGATCTAGAGAGAGGTGTGCACAGATCCAGTTCTGGTGCTTACTAAGAATTCTGTCTCCAAGAACTTGTTGGAAATAACCAATTAACATATTATAGTATATAATAATGTTGTGATGCATTATTTGATAATTGATACTTATTCTGATAAAATAAAAATCTACAAGGAAATAGTAAATGAGATTATAACTTATTTTACCAGATTAAAGTAAAAACTGAGGAACATTTACATTAACCTTATCTTGAAATCTTGAATTTATGTGCATTTGCTACAGCATTCTCTTCTAGCCTGGAAAGATACCATTTCAGTGTAGCAATCCTGGTGAGCATATGAGAAATGAAATAGAGAATATACTATGTATGTAAAATCCATGGGTAAAGGTTATATTCAGTCAATAAATATTTATTAAATATCTACAATTTGGAAGGAGTAAGAGATATACCTGTGAACAAGACAGGCAATGTCATCACCTTTAAGAGGACTGTATCTTAGGAGTAATATTTGGGAGAGAGATTTGATAAACAAGTAAAAATAATCAATTTTCAGTTAAAAATAAATTCCTGGTGGATTGTAGAATGAGAGACTACTGAAATGCCAAATAAAAAAATAATTACAGGAGTCTTTAATAATTTACTTGGTGATTTGAAAAGATTGGAAACTACTCCTGTGGCCATTTCTGTAAGCACCTGCAGATTTATATTTAGGCAGTAGGGTGATATAGTAATTTTTCTATCATAGCCCAAGCCATTAAAATGGTCAACACCTGTCTCTGAGTTTTAAAAATCAAACATTCATCACTGTAACTCTATGCTTTACTAATTAAAGCTCTGAAGAGATTTGTGTAACCAGGTTTTTAAAATATTTAACTCAATAGTACAAAATATGAAATTATTTTATTTTTTACTAATGACTGCCCCAACAAGGCCTATGTTAAATCTTTTTTTTTTTTTAAATTCCAGTTTACATAAATTGCTTCTGTAAGGTGAAAGTCAACATTATAGTTGTGTGCTTCCCCTAGGAAGTGGGCCATATGTCCCTGTAATGTGCCCCTTGGGTGGGAACCTACCCACCCCTTTCCCCGCTCCCCCCATTTGAATTTGATTTCATTTTCCTCTCTGTTAAATCTTATTTTCTTGATGGGTAGCATATTTCCTAAGAATTTCCAAGCATATTTCCAAAGCTTTCTAGTCATTTGCAGTTATTAAAATCTGTAATTTGAATACAAGATTAAGTACTGTTAATGCAGGATGATTCAAGTGCAGTTATTTTCAGCTGCATTCATTTACTAAGTAGGAAATGCATGGTCCTTGCCAGGCCAAATAATGGAAGTGGCAGTTTTGATGGTTTGTGGCATGTGGGGCATAACAAATACTAAATTCAGGCAGTACAATCCTGATTTAAATACTAAAGCTTGCAAAATTAAGGGAGGATAGTGGTAGTTAAATATTATGTTGGAGATTAGTATGTGGGACACATGAAATTATTGCTTAATTTATGATCAAAGTGGACTTTGACTCCCCAACATTCCAAAGCCTTATGAATTCTCAGAATAACCCAGGAAACTTATCAGGGAGTAAATAGCATGATTTTAATTTTAAGTTGCAGACCTACTAGCTGTTTTCCAGATTAAAAAATTTAAGATATCTAAGGAGGTGAGGAACTGAAAAATGTTGAGTAGAAAGACAACATTGTTGGATTCAGCTAAACAACCTGGTAAAGTGTGTTTCTAACGTACTAGTAGTTGGTTATGTTAAACACCACTGGTTGTGTGGATGCCACTTTGGGCAACATTTCACACCACTTAACATCATTTATCAAATACCTAATATTTGTGTTATAAAAGTAGCACTTCCTTATTTTTCTAACACAATCAAAAGGTAACGAATAGAAAAAAAATCACTTTTTGAAAGGGTATGTTTTTTTTCTTCATGCCTATTACACACATGAAACACCCATACTGATACCATGCCTAGTGAGATCTCTTGGTTCCTTACAGAAAGTCATTCCATAAACACAAATTTATGTTATTTTTACTTTTTTTTTTTGTAGAGACAGACTCTCACTTTATTGCCCTTGGTAGAGGGCCGTGCGTCACACAGCTCACAGCAACCTCTAACTCCTGGGCTTATGTGATTCTCTTGTCTCAGCCTCCTGAGTAGCTGGGACCACAGGCACTCATCACAACGCCCGGCTATTTTTTTGTTGCACTTCGGCAGGGGCCGGGTTTGAACCTGCCACCCTCGGTATATGGGGCCGGCACCCTACCCACTGAGCCACAGGCACCACCAAATTTATGTTATTTTTATATAGTAGGTGTTGGATAATAAAAACCCCACACGATTTAGTATAGTTGCATAGTTCTTTTATTTTTTTTAGCACAATTGTCTTTAAAATAACATAAGATGCCATCGTGAGAATAATGCTTTATTGAATCAGAGCCCCCTAATGTATGTAAATATATATTTAGAACTCCATATCATGTCTGATTAATGACTATAAATTTTAATACAGTTTTATTCATGTAAGAAATGTTGGCCTACTAATCAGTGTTCACATTTATTTCTTTTGGGATAAAAGCAACAACAACAACAACAAAACAAAATTGGATGTGGATAAGACTGCTTATGGAGGTTTTGCTGGTAAAATATTTAAATTTCCATTCTTATCATTCTATACCACTGGATCGGGTGTGGAGACATGTCAGGGGCTGTGCCCAGGCCCGGCAGGGCCCTGAGTAACAACATCGCGCTGAGAGGAAGTACATCCCCTGCAGCTTTAATGATAAACAAGTTTAAGGAAGTAACCCTAATTGGCCCGGAGGCCGCATGCTGCGCTCGTGGTCTTAGCGTGCCCCACTGCTTTGTCTAAGAATTGTGCATGCCCTGTGCACGTGTGCTGTGCTGTGATTGGCTGTGCCACATTATAAGAGTGGTGCTGGGGAGGACAAAGGGGGGAGAAGAATCACCCGGGACGAAAAGAACGCTGTGCTCCGAGCTGTCCTGCAATAAAGTCTTGTGAAGCCTTCGTTGGTGTCCTCGTCTCTGCTGGTCGGCGGCGCGGCGACACCGACAGAGACATGTTGTTTCCTGTGTTCTGAGATGTCTTTTCTCATTTAGGAATAGAGCAATGAAAAGGGCACATAAATGATATTTACAAATATGCTATAAGCAGTACTCATTTTGACGCTATGGCTTAAATCTTTCTAAAGTGGAATATACATCTCCAAATATTCTTAAAATTTGATAAATCCAATAACTTTTGCCTGAGACAAAATAATAGACAAGTAAAATTATTAGAGATATTTATGATAAGGGGGACGTAAAAGAAGTTCAGCAGAATCGTTTAAATCAAAAGCACTATAAATTAAACATAAGAGAAGTGGCTGCTAGGAATGGAAAAGGATATGACAGAAAGTGCATAGGTAGCAGGTGAAGAAAGGCAGGAGGGACTGAAGAAAGACTTCTTTTTAAAGTTTCTGTGCAATTGCCCTTGACCCTCTATAATTCAGGGGGACTAGACAGAAAATATTTTAAGGTTGGCTTTAAGAAGGTTTAAGTACATTGGTTTTTGCCTTTTAAAACTTACATTGGAACCTCTGGTTAAAAATAGTAGACTGGCTTCTTGAGTTTATCTCCTATCTCTCAAAGCCAAAAGCAAAAATAAAGTTAGGGAGAAGAGGTAAAACATGGACAAAGCTTCAATACATTTTTGAATGGCAGAGACCAGAAGGAGGGTTGGTAACTAACCTAAGGTGGAACTGAGGCGGTTAGGAAGTATGGAAGGAGGGGAGAGAGCAACAAAAAGCAAGAAAACTTGCCTTGAGGACCCCTGAAAAACCCAGTGATTAGACGCACCAACTATAACAAATGGTGGGAAGTAAGGTTGGTGGTTTTATCCAGAACTATTAGATCAAGAAGCTCACTGTGACCCCTCTCATTCTAAACGGGCACTCTCCTTCCTCATGCAATGAATGAAAGCAGATCCATGCAAGGCACATGCTTAGACCCTGCAGAACAACGTAAAGGTGTTTTAAATAAAGTGAAGATGCCCCAAAGTGAAAGACACAAGGCAGGTCACAAGCAATAACTGGAAACCAGAATGTAGTTGGCAGTATCTTAAACATAATTCTAAAAATTAGGAAAAAGTGAAAAAAAAAAAAAAAGATTTTCTTCGAGGCCAAATAGTTTTCAATTGAGAGCACCTGGAGGCGGAACTATCAGTCAAACATGAGAGTAGGACAAAGATATTTCTAATGTGCAGGGGCGAAAAATATACATTTTGAAAGAGTTTTTTCCTTAGCAACCTGGTAAAGATAAGTGTTGGCAAAACAAAAGAGTAAACTGAGAATAGGGAAAATTCAGGATTTATATAGAATGGGTGATCCAATACAGAAAATGAGTAGGAAAGCTGTACGATGATAGTTTCATTCCAGGTCCTGAGAGGGTCAATGCAAAGTCTACAATCTTTGTACATCACCTGTCATTCAAATTACTGACAAGCACTGAGATTATTAAGCAAATGAACAAATATACTTTTTATGGAAAAGAAATTGTAGTTCATTACTTCACTCAGCTTCACTGAACAGAAGTTCACAGTCTTAGGGTCAATACTGACTGTTGTTTAACGAAATATACTGAGAGCAAGGAAGAAAAGGAGGGAGTGGGAAGAATTAAGAGAGTTAACTGATTAACCATCCATAAATTAGGAAATTCAGTAGATACTGTATAATATTGGTGGAATAAATAAAATAAATCTGTTGTAATTTATTATTTAGGAATATTTACATTAATTTCAGAAGAAACTGCTACAAACGTTGAAAGATCCTATTGTTAAGGAATAGGGTAGTGGTGGTAGTAATGAAAGAGTTGGATAGGTAAGTGCAGTATTCCTAAATATGAGCAACTAGGTCATTGCTAAATTGTTAACTCTGTGTGCATCAGTTTGATCAAAAATAACTTTCTTTATGCAACTATAATGGCTGACATGAGTATCTCCATGTAGAAGTTATTTAACCACAAATTCAATGGAATATTACTTGTATGTTAAAATTTTTCTAGTTCAGAGAGTATATAACCACATAAAGCAAGTGAACAAATATCTCAGTTGTCAAGATATGAAGCAAGATGTGCAGTGGTTCATGCTTTTGCAATTCCCTTCCACAAGGTAGAACTGGTCTATTTTTAGAGACATAACTTTACCTGTAAATGTAGTTACTTCAAAAGACTTGTGAATTGGCTTCTGGGATTTTTATCTATGCTTCTTCTTACAGGAAGAAAACAAAGAAACTAGTGTGAAAAAAATTAAAGTAATATTTAAAGATAAGTTACTCCTCAGACTTCCAAGAAGCCCTCAAAGCATGCATTCTTAAAGATCTTATATATCTTTGATGTCATTGAGTGTTTACTGAGCATGTGGACAAAGTGCTCCCTGAGAAGGTAGGCTTAAGATATGATCCTTCTCTCAGCCACTTTAAAGTCGAGTTCAGTTAGTTTATGGTCAAGAAATGCATTCCATTTCCTCGAGGTTATCCAATTTGTTGGCATGAAATTGTTTTTGTTCACAGTAGTCCCTTGTGAGAGTCTTTATTACAGAGGCATCTGTTGTAACATTTCCGCTTTCTTTTTTTGATTTTATTTATTCACGTTTTCTTCCTCATTAATCTAGCTAAGGATATGATAAATTTCTAGAAACACAGAATCTACCAAGATTAAATAAAAAAGAAATAAAAAGCTGAAGAGACTAATAAAAAAAAAAGAAAGAAAGAAATTGAAGTAGTAATTTAAGACCTTTCAACGAAGAAAAGCCCAAGACCAGATGGCTTCATGGCTAGATTCTACCAAACATTCAAAGAAAGATTAATATAAATCTTCCTTAAACCCTTAAACTTGTCCAATAAATGAAAGTAGAGGGTATCCTTCCAAACTCATTTTAGGAGGCCAGAATCACCCTAACACCAAAACCAGAGAAAAAGACGAAAGAATGGAAACTGTTGGTCAGTATCTCTGATAAGCATAGGTCCAAAAACCCTCAATTAAATACTAGCAAACAAAATTAACAACACATCAAAAATAATATATAATATGACCAAGTGGGATTTATTCCTGGCATGCAAGTTTGGATTAACATAAGCAAATGAGAGTGATTATACCACATTAATAAAAGATTAAAACCATATGCTCATTAATAGATGCAGAAAAAGTTTTAACAGAGTTCAACATCATTTCATAGCAAAAAAGTCTCAATAAATTAGGTAAATAAAATGTGCTCAAAATTATAAAGGCTGCCTATGATAATGACGGAAACGTTTTCTTTTTTAAATTTCAGAATGTTACTGTAGTACAAATGTTAATGGCTAAATGAATTGCTTTTGTACAGTTTGAGTTAAGGTTATAAGTGTGTCTGTCAACCAGGTAGTTGACTTCCATTGAGTTTTGCTTCTATTTTTGCACATGAGCGTCGATCAATGGGTTTCCATTTAATAATGAGAATATGTGTTTTTTCCATTGTTGCAAAACTTCATTTAAGAGCATTGTCTCAGTTCCGTCCAGGTTGTTATAAAAGGTATTAGTTTTCCATTTTTTTTTTTTCCTATGAATGAGTAGTACTCCATGACATACACATACCACATTTTATTAAAACTTTTTCTCTAAGTTCTGATTTTTTTTTTTTTTTTTTTGTCCAGGGCTGGATTTGAACCCGCCACTCTCTAGGCATATGGGGCCAGTGCCTTACTCCTTTGAGCCAGAGGTGCCGCCCTCTAAGTTCTGGTATAAGGCAAAAGTGCCGAGCCCTGTCACTTCTATTCCATACAGTATTGCAAGTACTAGTAAAAGCAGTAATGTAAGAACAAAAGTAAAAGCCATACAAATTGGAAAAAAAGAAGTTAAAGTATCTCTATTTGTAGACAACACAATTGATTCTACATGTGGAAAATCCTAAAGACTCCATAAAACACTATTAGAACTAATAAATGCATTCAGTAAAGTTGCAGTATACAAAATCAACACATGGAAGTCAGTTGTATTTCTTTACACCAATAGTGATCCATCTGAAAAAGATATCAAGTAAACAACTTCATTTACAATGGCATCAAAAAGAATAAAATGCTTAGAAATAAGTTACACTGAAAACTACCGAAATCGATGACAGAAATTGAAGAAGACAGAAACAAATGGAAAGACAAATCCCTCTCATGGATTGGAAAAATTAGCATTGTTTAAGTGTCCTACTACTCAAAGTGAACTATCAATTTAATGCAATTCCTATCAAAATTCCAAGGCATTTTTCATACAAATAGAAAACCACCAAATGTTCTGAGCAGCTAAAGCAAACTTGAGAAAGAAAAACAATGTTGGAGGCATCACACTTCCTGATTTCACATCCTATCATCATTACAGAAGAATGGTTCTGGCAGTCTCAGTTGAAATCTGTGTTGTTCAAGAACCATCTGTACTTCTACCCTTGTGAGATGTGTGTAAATCTTTTTTAAAGCATTTCTGTCCAGTTTTACAACCATGGAATGTCTTTCTCAAGGACCTGGCAACCATCTATTTTAAATGTAAACGGTGAGGGGTAATAGTACCCCGGTCTCCCAGTATCTATGGGAGCATGGAAGTCTAACTTGGGCGCCTTGCTCCCACTTTAAAACTAACTCCTGTAATAAAATCAGAAGTTGATTTCCTTTGTCTAAACCCAATTATTCAGTGCAATGTGGATGAACTTAAGGGACAGATGGTGCTTTCAAGTCTTCCTTGAGGACTAGCTATTGTTCATCTTGAGAACTTATATGAAATGGATTTATCTGTTTGATTATTTAAAAGAGTAAGATTTCTTTCTGTCTTTGCAATCTCTCACAGGATTGCCTGTGACGACATCTTCTGCTTTAATGTTTACACAATAAAAAATGTTTTGTTTCTCTCCCACCTTTGTGGAGAGGTTTTCTGGTCAGGTAAGTTTTGTTTTTAATTATATTTCTACAACAAAGTATACAAATATTTTATAAGTATGTCTGTTAACATGAATCTAAATTCTTCCCACAGTGGAGTTAGAATTTCCCAGGGTCTAAGAATTTGTGTGTGTGTTATTTTAATATTCCCTGGCGACCCAGATGAACAGACTAAGATACTGGACTAATTTATTATTCGTATTAACTTATATAAACATCTACTAACTTCAGACAAGGGACATATTTTGTGCCCAATAAAAAGATAAATTCCTAAAGATCAGGGATCTCTACCTTGTTTGAATTTTGACTTCTCTATGAGATCACATAGCAGGGACCCTGGGCACGTGATAGTGACTCAGTAAATCCTGCTTTGCTGGCATTTTTACAATGTGAAAGGGGAAAAAATTCTATAACGTCCCTCAGAAATTTATTTCAATTTCTCTCCCTTTATTCATCTTTACTTATTCTAAATTCCTGATACTTTCCTTTGTATCTGTTCTGAGCATACCACTTAGCATGCTATATCGTCAACTAATTTTCAAAACTTAAACTCTGGGCCAGGCATGATGGCTCACTTGTGTAATCCTAACACTCTGGGAGGCCAAGGCAGGTGAATTGTTTGAGCTGAGGAGTTCAAAACCAGCCCGAGCAGGAGGGAGACCTCATCTCTATTAAAAATAGAAAAACTAGATCAGTATCTGTAGTACCAGCTACTCGGGAGACTAAGGCAGGAGGATCACTTGAGCCCACGAGTTTGAGGTTGCTGTGAGCTATGATGATACCATGGCCCTCTAGCCACAGCAACAGAGTGAGTGAGATTCAATCTCAAAAACAAACAAAACCCACCACCAACAACAACTTAACTCTGCTTGGAATTACTATTATTCAGATTTTTCTAGTTTGTTCCTACTTGATTATCATAAGAAAACAAAGAAAAGCAAAGCATTGAATTGCTTTTCCTAATTTTCTTGTAGTTGTGAAATATGGCACCTTTTATAAAAACACTCATTCATTAATGTAGTAGCATAATTTATGAGACTCATGGGCATTATACTCATTTTATGGGCGATTAAATTTATTTTGCTCAATAATCTGTGTTGAAATATAAATAAGAAAGAAATAAGATCTTTAAAATATGCATTTATGATTATATTTACATGAGTTATCTAACATTGTCAAATTTATAGAATCAGAAAGTAGACTAGTACTTGGGGGGAAGAAAAAATGAGAAGTTGCTAATTAATGGGCATAAAGTCTCAATTATGCCAGGTGAATAAGTTCTAGAGAGCTGTTGCATAGCATTATCTATATAGTTAACATCTGTGTTATATTAGTACGCTTAAACATTTGTTATAATAGGGTAAATTCCATGTTAGGTGTTATCACCACAATAAAGGAAAATAAAATAAATACAAGAATAAAGATAAAAAAATGCATTTAAACTAATTAAAAGTTTTGAACTGCCAAATAACTACATCAATATTCAAGTTTATTCTAAGTTTTTTTGTCTCTTTGTAAAATAAGCTTTATTACAGCAAAGTTTTCCAAACTAATGTCTATGTGCCTGGTTTTATTATTAACAATATGTATTTGTTTTTTGCCCTATTTTTTTAAGAGATGGGTAATTAAATGTTATAAGGAGGATTGAAGTGTCACAATCATTTATTGATGGGAAATAATCTACGTTATGTAATTTTTGTCAGTTTCTCTCTAAGATTTCCTGGGTTGAACTCAACAGAATTACTCATTGTTAAAGTAGTGCCTCAGGGTTTAGTTCTTGGACTCTATTTTTTTTTTTTTTTTTCCAGTTATTTAAAACCAAGGTTCATTTGGATGAAATGTTAATTATCAAACTTGTGTTGATATCATGTGTGCATGTGTGTTCTATAAACTCAGCATGCTTATGCAACTTCCAAAAGAATCCTCAAACACAGCATTACCAAGTTGAATATTATCTAATTAACCAACAAGGCCTGACAGACTGGGAGGTTATCATGGAATAATCACAGCCCTCAGGTGCTGAGAGGAGCAGGGTGCAGCTAAGTGTCTCTAATTCCCCAAGGGTGTGATTAGCGCATGATAACAATGCTCCCTTGAGTTGTTTTATTGCTTTTATAAAAAGGCTTTATTGTGGAGAAAATGTTTATTTTTATGCAGGAGGGAGATGGAGTTGACAGTTGAGACTGGGGAGTGAGTAGCGGTTACTTGTGTCTTGTGGTACAAGTCATGACAAAGCTGCTCATTTAGAATGCAATCTGGATGTTTTGACGACCTCGGTACTTTTGCAATAAAGCCCAACTTCCATATAGAACAGTTGTAAAATTGTGTTTTCAAATTAATGATGTGGGTTCTCTAAAATTAGAAAATGACCCATTTTGTAGAATAACTGCATGTGGAAAGCTGACCAATGATTAAGTGCAGAAAATAATTTGGGTATTCAAATGAATGGCCTCTAATTTCTTGATTGAAGACATCAGTTGGTTTAGGAAATACAAATGAATAACAGTGTGTGCGTGTGTGGGGGTAAAACGTCCTCTTTGTCCCCAGCACGTTTACTGAATTATTAACTCACAATAAGACAGATTAATAAGATAAAGAGATTACAAATCTACTTACCCTGCACTTGGGGAGCATTACAGACTGACTACCCAATATCCCAATGGAGTCCACAAGTTTGCACACTCTCATTATTAGGGGAGAGGAGATGATGGATGTAGGTACTTAATGGTTTCTAGGGAGGATAAATAGATTCTTGGAAGAAAACAGATTGACTTGTATGTATATGATTCTTCTTTTAAAATGAACCTGAGAGACAGGTATTATGTTTAAAATGGGTTGGGGCAGGTCTGATTACGTTACTTTCAACTTTTTTTTTTTTTTTTACTGTCAGGGATTCATGGAGGGTACAAAGAACCAGGTTACACTGATTGCATTTGTTAGGTAAAGTCCCTCTGGTTGCTCTTGATCTTCTTTCTTGCTATGTTGAGATTATAGGGAGAGGAAGGAAAGATAATTATTCTTCTTCTTGATGGATCACCTTGTTTTTATGAAGATAGAAGGAAAGCCCCTTCCAATGCCTGTTGACCTCAATGGGACTTTAGTTCAAAAGACTTCCTACACCAAGGAGTTACATTTTGCTGTGAAATTCCGTGAGCTTTTTCGCCAGTGAAATTGTGAGCTAGACATCAGAAAGCTTTACCTCTCTTTGATATCTCTCTATTTTCTCTCCACAAATCCAACTTCACATCCACCCATCAAAGTTAGCTTTATAAGCGTCCATCTGACAGACAGTTCCACCTAACACTGAGCGGCTTCTCAGGTTATTAGAGCAAAATCCAAGCTCTGTATCGTGACCTGGAAAGCCTCAAAAGAGCTTGTTCCGAAGAATTCTCAGACCTCACCTCTACCTCTGTTATGCTGGTCCAGCTCTTCCAGCCTTTCTCCTCTTCCTGGAAAGGCCACAGTTTTCTCAGGGACTCTCCTTTGGCTGTGTTCTCTGACTGAAATACTCTTTCCTCGGGTCTTCATCCAGCTGCCTGTAGTTTCCACTTGAACATCACCACCTTCCAGAGGCCTTTCCTCGCTGCTCTCCCAAAATGAACACCTCACACGCATTCTGCTCTATCATCCTGCGGCAGTTTCTTCATAGCACATATTAGATATTGAAATTATATTATGAATTGGACCATCCGTATTCACTGAGTAGGATGTAAGTTCATGAGGGCAGGAACTGTCCCTTTTGTTCACAGTCAGAATGTCAGCTTCTAGAATAGTGCTTCACATATAGTAGACAGTAATATGAATCTATTTTTAATTAATACACACCCAGGGTTACCACAGTAGATGTTTTTACTTGCTTGTTTGCTATCTAGCTTCCTTCCTTGTTCCTAACAGAACTGACAGAGGTTTCAATTTTCATGCTTCTGCCTTCAGCTAACCTAGGAGAGCTGGGCACCAATGCCAGCTTTATGCACTGACTCCCTTTGGCCAATGTCAAGCAATGGGCATGAGGCCCCATTTGAGTCAATTAGCTATGAGGAATTTGACAGAGATTCCTAAGAAACCTTTTTCTCACTTTTCTATAAGATTCGTGAGAACAGCTTTCTCCGTTCGTCTGATCATTCTCATGGAACTCACATTTTACAATATGAAAGTGAGAAGAAACTACTTCAGAAGTGTTTATGTCATTTATCAGATTTTGTACCTTCACAGTGAGGATTGAGAAATTGGATTTTCATGAAAGTATAAATTTATTGTAATATTATTTTGTGGATTCTGTTTCAAAGAAGCAAGAGGTGATCTTACACGGAAGGCCATCCCACACGTGCAAACAAAACCAGGAAAATCAGATCATAAAAAAGAATGATTGCACAGGCACTTTTGATCTATGCAAACACTGCTTGACCGTGCTTTATATTCCACTCTGCAAATCTTTAATGAGTTTATTGACAATATTTTGAGCTCCCATTTTTATTAGCAGAGTAGATTACTAAATAAGCTATTTAAAGGTACAAAATAAACAATGTTGACTGCTTTCATGTACCAGAAGTAAATATGAAATTCTCCAGAACTTTTGAGTCTAAAAGTCAATATTAATGGGGGAAAGTTTAGGCGCCAAGAGGCCGGATATCTGAAAACCAAACATGATATGAATGTTGGTAAAATAAATTAGAATTGAAAGAAGAATGCATTTTGAAAAGTAAACACGAATTTAATCTTAAATAGAGAACCAAGTATTTCATTTTTAAATATAGAAAAACACATATAGTAAGTGATGCAGAAAAAAGGCTGGGCAAACTGTATAAGAGTATCTTTACTTACTTATATATAGCTCCTTCTTGCTTAAAATTTCTATGCTTCCTTTCTTCACACTAATAAATGATATATAGAGTATTTACTAATAAAATCAGGCAGCTTTGAATAATGGTGATAGTAGCTAATATTTAGAGGGTACCTGATGTATGCCAGTTGTGGCTTTTCTGGGGTTTTATATACATTTCCTCAATTTAATCATCTTGACAATCTTAGGAAAAGAGAAAACTGCACAGCAGAGGACAGTGGCTTGGCATCTGGATGGGAAGGAATAAGAATTTAAACTAAGTGGCTGGCTCCAAAGTCTATTTACAACCAAATCATGTGGAACCCAAGGCTGTTTGTAAACCAAAAGTTTAACAAAGACTGTATTTAGCCAACAAAAAAGAGTATAAATGTGTCTTTGGATGTGACCCCCTCACTATGTATCTGGCCTAGTTCAGAAAACATTAAATGCACTATTACCTTTGTCCTGATGCAGAGACTACCTTAGTGAAACTATTCATTGAACTCTGGTAACTTATACTATATATGATAGATTGTCCACAGTTGACCTCGCCTTCCTAAATTGGCCACCTCCTTAAGTGGACCTAATTTTCATAGACTGGACATGCATCACATGTTCATCATGGTAAGCCTAGTTCCTTATGTTGACCACCTCTGTGTGTTGACCAGTTCGTTCCAGTTCCTCAAGGGGATTAATTTACAGAGGTTGTACTGTATTAAAGTACAGGAGGAACTGTATTAAAGTACAGAGGGAGGAAACTAGACCCCTATTCCTATTAAAAATAGAAAAATGTTACTTATTTATTTATTTATTTATTTACTTTTGAGATACAGTCTCACTCTGTTGTCCTGGGTAGAGTGCTGTGGTGTCATAGCTCACAAAAACATCAAACTCTTGCGCTTAAGTGATCCTCTTTACCTCAGCCTCCCATGTAGCTGGGACTATAGGCATGCACCACCACACCTGGTTAATTTTTCTATTTTTAGTAGAGACAGGGTCTTGGTCTTCCTAAGGCTGGCCTCAAAACTCCTGAGTGTGGGCAGTTCTCCTGCCTTGGCCTACGAGAGTGCTAGGATTACAAGCTTGAGCTACCAGGCCTGGCCAGATGTTACTTATTCTTAATTAAGTTGAAAAAAAGCATAGTTGTCAGTTCAGCGTGGTGGAGGTATTCAGTTAAATAGATATGGGCATTCTTGAAAACAATTTTCACCATTTCTTGGGTCCTGTTAATATTCTACTTAATTCACAAAATTGTCTTGAGCCCTTCTGATGTTTCCAGTTACTTTTGTTAAACTAAGTAAGGACAGGAAGTCTGCACCACAAAAATATGTTTCCATGGAAACCAGATTAAATCAAGTATAAGCAGAAGAGGTTGACCTAATATGATGCAATGAGAAGGGCACACCACTTCTGTGATATTATTCCCCTAAATCCTATAACCTCTATCTAATCATGAGGAAATAGAAGACAAACCCAGTATTGAATGATGTTCTATAAAATATTGGCTTCTTACTCTCAAAAGTGTCAAGGCCATTAAAGGTAATTTAAAAATGGAAAAGATATCACAGATTAGAGTACACTAAATACTTTGGTCATATGAGATGGTAATTGAAGGGGAAGCTGGGTGAAGATTATATGTATATGATACTATATATGTAATATTTCTGTAAATCTAAAGTTATTTCAAAAGAAAGGTTGAAATAGATGGATAGAAAAAAAATAATAAATATAACCACACCACCTTGCTCCCAAAAAGTAGAGGTTGAGGCTATTTTTACACAAAGATTCAAAATGATATCTGTGACTTGACTCACACACAAAGATAGTTATTAAAGGAATACTTATTACAGGCCAGGTGTGGTGGCTCGTGCCTGTAATCCTAGCACTATAGGAGGCTGAGATGAGTGGATTGCTTGAGCTCACATGTTCAAGACCAGCCTGAGGGGGAGAGGGAGGAAACTAGACCCCTATTCCTATTAAAAATAGAAAAATTGAGGCAAGAAGATTGCTTGAGTCCAAGAGTTGGAGGTTGCTATGAGCCATGACACCAAGGCACTCTACCCAGGGCAACAGCTTGAGACAGTGTCTCAACAACAACAACAAAGAAGGAATACCTGTTACTATGGTAAAGATAATCTGTTCCTTGTCAAATGATCAAAAGTCACTACTGGCTGCCTTACATGTTGGACTCAGACAATTCATTTGGTAATCTCATTATTGCCTAGCTTAATGTAGAAATTGTACAGACATGGTCAGAATGCAAATTCCCTAATTGTTAGTACATAGTTATTAACAGTTGATTTATTTAAATCCTAAGCACATGTATAATCCTTTGACTCAGTAAAACAAGTTGCTTTGAAGAACAAAGTTAGGGTGTGTTTTTATTTGCTTTTCTGTTTTGTACTTCATTTTAATGACAATCTACTTTTTGTTATTCTTCTTAGGGATCTAATAATTCTATACCAGGATCCATCATAAAGTAGTTATAAAATCAGATATGTTAATTCATAGGACTTACAAGGGGCAGCCACTAAAATACGTATCTCTCTCTTTCCTTTCTTCAACAAAAATTGGCCACCTAACTGCACAGTTCTGCTAAATTACCTTAACTTCTCTCCACCTCCACTGCAGACCCATCCCTATCTATGTGCTCTAAGAAATTATGTGCTATAGATACACTAAGAATACAATTTTTGCCTTTGATTTAGATTTTAATATTCATTTTCCTTATATTTATTTTCTTCTTACTCTACTTATATAAAAATATTGCCTAATCACTTAATACCTAAAAAAATATAATGTTAAACATTTATTATAAGGGAATGATGATTCCATTTCCAAATCCCATCAAGTCTTATTTCCGAAATGCTGTCACTAAGAAACTCTTGCCTGCATTATTGTTAAGTGACCCTTTTCTCTTCATGGTTCGTCACAATTTACATCTGTTTTCTGAAAATTGCATAAAATAATGTGAACATGCTTTAATGCATTTCAAAGAAAAATATTTTCTTTTAATGACTCCTAATGAACCCCTGTTTTATGCAGGATGTGAAAAGTTGCCAAGATATGTAAAACATTTAGAATGACAAAAGGCATGAGCTTTAAAAAGCCATTTCACTTCCGTGATAGGTGTGAAAATCCAGAGTAGTCCTCAGGGAAAAATTAATTTTAATAAGCATTTCTTCTTGCATAAAGACTGTGTAAATCAAAGCACAAAGTACTATGTCTGAATAGATCAGAAATAATACCCAGAGTTTGATCCTGTATAAGAAATCCATTTCATCATCAACCTGTTACTCTACACTGGCACTGTAGAGACAATTAGTTTTGTACTAGAGTAACTATATGCTATCTCCTAAAAGTACAAAACTAGGTATAAAGCAAAAAAAAGAAAAAAAAAAAAAAGAAAAGAAAAGAAAAAGAAAAAGAAAAGTAAAATCTTAAATAAATCTTCTTGATGTGAATTTATTGACTAGAATTTATCAGAGAACATTGTTTTTGCTATAAGCCAAGGGATAGTTGAGACTATCCTTTGAAACTCTTACCTTCATAAAGAGATTGGTCATATTTTAAAAGGATTTTGATTTTAATTCTTTAAATATAAAAAAAATATTCAATGCAAACTTAATGACCTAATTCCAGGTAAATGTTATTGATTAATAAAAGTTAAAAATAAAGCTGTAACACACAACTCTTTCCATATTATGATTTCCAGAATATTTGTTTTAACTGAGTACATCATTTCTAACAACTTTATTCTGTACCTTTTTTTCTATATTTAATTTCCAGAAAAACAAAATGGTAGATGCCATTTTTACAATAAATCACTGAATGTAAAACCATTGAGGCAAAATAGAAGAGAATGTTTCAATAATGCCACCAACATTATTGATACCTGTGAGAGGAATCAGACTTATTTGGGTCATAATCATGACTGCACTAATTATTAACACTAAGACTTTGGCTAAACAACTTACCTTCAGTTTCCTTAACTCTGAATGTAGAATAATTATAAATAGTCTTACTTTATTGGATGATTTTGTGATTTCATAACATGCTTTGGCAGATGGTTAATAGCTGTTGATAGTAGCTATGAAACAGTTAAATCTCAAGATCTTAAGAGGGTGGGTGGCAAGGATTTTATTGTGGTTATATAATGAGTCAAGTACCATGGCATTCATAAAATGAGGATATCTTATCTCATCTTGGATCTCAAATAGAATGTTCTCTTTCTACCAAAAGTCATGCCATATAGCTCTTGCCAGGGTGGCAGCACTTCAGTGTGAACACAAGATAACATTACCCTTAAGGGCAGGTGGGGGTGGGTGGAGGAGGCAATCCCTGGAATGGGGCATGAAGGGTTACTGAAGCTCTCCTAATGTTCTGCTTCTTGATCTTGATGATGATTGCATAAGTGTGTTCATAATGTGAAAATTCATTGAGCTATGCATTTGTAATTGACACATTTTTCTGTGTATGTTGCACTTCACTAAAAAGTTTACAGTTTGCCCTCCCCCAGCTATCCATTATTCCTTGCATGCTTTGTTCTCCTATTTTATGATAATTTATTTACCATCTACTTTTCCTAATTAGCCTGTAAGTTTTATATAATTAGTATTGGATAATTTGTCTGTTATATGTGCTATTCTATTTCTATCATCTGAAAAAAAAATCTTTGGCATGTAATGAATCTTTAAAACATATTTATAAATAAATTAATAGGATATAAAATTGGCTAAAGGGTGAATGATATTACAGAGAAAATGGGAAAGATATAATGCTTATATTCTGATGTGAACATTAATTGATAGAGAATTAAGAGATATATTCACAAAGCTACCTAACAATGTTATATTCTACATATTATTATTTAATTTATTCACCTAAAAGAATTAAGAGAATTTTTAATTATGGACAAATTCATACACTAAACATAATTAAGTAAATAGAAAATGTCCCTTTCAAGAGAAAATTTTGGCATTTGTGCATAGAACACTTGCTTAAGATTAACTTCTCCTATATAACTCTTGCAAACAGTTACCCAGACAAGGCATGCCAAGTTTCTGATAAGTTTTAGTTTCTGGCCAAGTAGGTAGTAGGGTAAGACCTAGATTGAAATAAAAAACATTAGGAGTAAATAGTTTTCAAGCTCTTAATATAGTTGAAGCCTCTTGCTTAATGAAATTATTTAAACATTTTAAACACTAATCATCAAACACCAAATCTCAAAATTGATCTGTGTTTTAATATTGAAAATTCTCATGAGTGTGATTCATCACAAATTTCTTTACTTGGTTTGCATTATTTTTGAGAAATGGCTTTACTGAAAAACTTTCTTACTAATTAATGTTAACAGTTAAATATTATGTACTATTTGAGACAAATTTACTGAGAACATAAAAATTAAACTAGAACATTTTACTAATATATTCAAAAAGATAAAGAACATCATCATCAGGAAAAATTACTACCCCAAGATTGGAGAGGTCAATAGGCGAGTACAGGGAATCATGATATATAGGAGCAGTGTGTCATGACTGGAAAGCAGCACAGGGACCAGTGATGTGGTGGGAAATGTGAACTGTAGCTGGCAAATTGCTGAACGTGTGTGAACAAGTCTGAGAATTAGAAACTCCAGGGAGCCAGTCATTCATGGGTCCCAATACTTTTGTGAGTTATACTTTGGGAGCTCAATCAGGTTCTCACAGAAAAATATTAGGGAAAAATCTCCTCATACTTTAGGCAGGGGCAAGGAAAAAGGACCTATTTTGAAATATACTATGTATCAGAACATTCTGTTCTTTTTAATAAGGTTTAGGCTCAGGTCAAGCCTCTCTCATGAGAAACCAGTTAACTAGTTTCTAACTAGCCTAACCTGTGGGTGTATTATCAGAGCCTGAACTGATCTGTGAGAAGGCAGATGCTCCATTCTACTCTATTCATCCTGTTTCCCTTAAGAAGGTAGAGAAAAATTGAGAAATTCTTGTGTTGATCACAGTCTAGAGACACAGGATTACTAAAAAACTAAGACCCACCAATAGGTCTATAGAACATTGCCCCATCCCCACACCTTGTCACCACTCTACTAAAAGCCTATTTACACAGTTCCTTTTATGTGGTACACCATATCCAGCCAACAACAAAAACAAAAATACAAGGCATACTAAAAGAAAAATAAAACAGAATTTGAGGAGTAAAAATAAGCATTATGACCATATATAACAAACTAGGAATTTAAAACTATAATAAATATGCCTGAGGCTCTATTGAATAATAGCAGACATGAATAGATGAAGAATGTAAGCAAAGAAATGAAAATTTTAAGAAAGAATCAAGAAGAAATACTAGATATCAGAAACCTGAACAGAAATGGAGAATGTTTTGAAGGGCTTATTAGTACAAGTTCTGACAATTAGGTTTGCAAACTTGCTACCATGCACTTACATTGGCAGCACTGTGCAAACAGCTCAGTAAGGTTTCATAACCTTGGTATATCAGCATATCACAGCTGTGTTAGTGTTGAGGTGTGGCATTCAGTATTGTTGTTGCATGTTTTTTGTGTGCCATTATGAGACTGTTGGAGCTTGAATTAGAGCAATGATTAAGTATTAAATTTCTTTTTAAACTTGACAAGAGTGGAAGTGAAATCAGGGACATGTTAGTCCAAGTTTATGAGGAAATGCCATGAAGAAAATGGCAGTGTACAAATAGATTAAAAGTTTTTCTAAGGGGAGAGAAAGCATCACTGATAAAGAGAGGTCAGGAAGGTCAGTCATGAGAGATACTGATGAGAATGTAGCAAAATTTCATTGAATTGTGCATCAAAACCATTAGTTGAATGTGAGAAGAATAGCAGACCAAGCAAACATAATATAGAAACAGGAAAGAAAGTCTTAACTGGAAATCCAGGCATGAGAAAGGTATGTGCAAAAATGTTCCCAAAGAGCCCACCAATGAACATGAACAAAGGAGAGTCAAAGGTCATCAAGACCTTTTAGAGAGGAAACACAATGTTTTGGGCCATGTTATCACTGGTGATGAAACATGTGTGTACCAATGCAACTGTGAAACAAAGTGGCAAAGGGTACAATGGAAATCAGCTAGTTCTCCATGACAAAAAATTCCATAGATCCAAAATGAAGAGTTAAAATGGTATTGCTAACCTTTTTTTGATAATAGAGAGATTGTTCATTAGTTTTAGTTTTGAAGAGAATGGAGTAGATATATTTTTCTAATTTTTTCTGCTAAGTACAACTCAAGACCCTGGACATTATATATAAAATAAGCAAACAGAATATTCTTAAAGGTAGAGAGAAGGCAAATCAGCTATAGACCTTGCAGCTCAAGAAATGACAAGGTGGTGAGTTTCTATGCTTTATGTTCTCTTCAAATATCCACAATTTGATGCTGGAATGACAGATCTGAGGTTGAAGGAGTTTTGGAACATCAGAAAAAAAGAACACAGTAAGTAAAAATACGAGTAAACATGTTAGACTTCCCTGTTCCCATTTGGTTCTCTAAATTATGTTTTATTGTTGAAGCAAAAATTTAAAACTGTATTACATAGCTCTAAATTTATAAAGAGGAAATATGTAATACAATTATATTATAAAAAAAGGAGGGATAAAGGAAGCTAAGATTTTTACGCTTTACTCAATGTTATAAAATTATAACACCAGTAGACTGTGATAATCATTATATGTATATAGTCTATTGATATGTGTCTCTATATCTATTTACCTAGTAACACCTACAACCACCACTAAAATGGCTACATAAAGAGACACATTCAACATGCAATAAATGAATCAGAATGGATCTAAATAAATGTTTAAGCAACTTACATGAAGGCAGAAAAAAGAATCCAGAAAAAATAAAAACAACACCAGACAAAACAAAAGCAGAGAAAAATAATGCATTTATTAGAAAGGAAGAAAGGAAAAAAGTTTCAAACCAGTTATTTCCGATCTCAGCCCAATAACCCAGAGAAACAAAAGCAAAACGAATGAGAAGTGAAGAGATGGAAAGGGATAAAACTAAGAGCAGAAATGAATGCCATTGAAAATAGAGAAATGATAAAAAATAAATAAATAAATAAAACCGATCTGGTATATGAAGAGATCAATAAAACTGACAATACTCTTGCAAGAGTGAGAATGGAAAAATAGAGAGAAGACATAAAGCATCAAATCAGAAAGAATACAGGATATTACTGCTTGATTCTGAAGATGAAGACATTTATAGCTGAATAAAGGAATACTAGGAACAAGTCTAAAACATAAATTTGACAACTTAGATGAAAAGGACTAGTTTTTCAAACTCATCTGATTTGAAATAAATACTTTGAATAGCTCTATAAATACTAAGAAAATTGAATTTTTAATTAAAATATACCCCTGACAGAAATCTCTAAGGTCCAGAATGGAGTTTTGCATATTAGAAAATTCTTTTAAAATTTAAAGAATTAGGATGAATTACATATAATCTCCTCCAGAAAACAGAATAGGAACAAATATTCCCAATTTATTTTATGAATCTAGAATTACTCTGACATCAAAGCCAAAACAACACATTGAAAGGAACTACAGGTCAATATCTCTGTAAAAGAAAGACAAAATTTCTCAAAACAAAATACTATGAAGTGGAATATAGCAATATTTAAAAATTATAATCTTGACCAAGAGTAATTTATTGGTAGAAGGAAGACTGGTTTAACAATACAAAATTAATCACTATAATCCATGTGCAGATACTAAAATAAGAAAACTCATATGATCATATCAACACATGCAGAAAAACTAACAAAATCCTCCACTATTGATGTCAAAAGCTTTGAAGAAGTTATGACTAGAGGAACATTTTTCAACTTGACAAAGAGCATCTACAAAATTCTATAGCTAACATTTTACTTAATGGTGAAAAACTGAATTCTTTCCTGTTAAGGTAGACCATCAAGAACGGATGGCCTCTCTCATGACTATTATTAAACATAGTGCTGGAATGTCTGTGCATTAGGGCAAGCAAGTTAAATACAAGGTGTATAGATTAGAAAGGAAGATACAAGACAGTTTCTACTTTCAGATGACCTGATTAAATCTTGTAGAAATTGTAGAAAATCCCAAGGAATGTATAAAAAAAAAATTTTTATAATAGTAATTTTACTTACTTTTTGTTTTCTAATTTTTAGAAGATTTTTTAAAATTTCAGATTAATGAGCATACAAATGCTTAGGTTACAATGTTTACATATGTTAGGTAAAGTCCATGTTGTAGTTGTGTCCTATACCCCAGAGGCATGCTATATACCCTTATATTGTACCCATTAGGTGGGATTACACCAATCCCCATCTCTCTTCATCTCCTCCCCTCCTTCCTTCTCCCTTCTCCCAACTTGAATTGAGTATCCAATATAAAAACAATTTCTAAAAACAACAGTGAGTGAAGTCAAAGAACATTAAATACCATACAAAAATCAATTATGTTTGTGCTACTTATAATGAGCACATAAACAACAATATTAAAAACATACCATTTATAATTGCTAAAACGTAAAATATTTAGGTATAAAGCTAAGAAAATCTATGCAGGACTGTGTGCTGAAAGGGACACAACACAGGTAAAAAAAATAAAGGTTTATCTGAATCTATTGAGAGATATACCACCTCTGTAGATTGGAAGACTCCACCTTGTAATGATGTCAATTTTCTTCAAATTGATATTTAAGTTTAATGCAATTCTTATAAAAACCCAGCAAGATATTTTGTAGATATAGATAAGATTGTTTTAAAATTATTACAGAAAGGCAAAGGAATTAGACTAGCTAAAACAACTTCGATAAAAAGAATACAGTGGGAGGATTTCAAGACATTATATGGCTACATAAGGAAAACTGTGTGGTATTAATGGAGGAATAAACACACAATTAATGTAACAGAACAAACACTCTAAAACTAGACCTGTATAAATTTGCTCGATTATTTTTGTTAAAGGTACAAAAGCTATTACATGAAGAACAGATATCCTTTTGAAAAAATGGTGTAACAATTTGCAGTATAGTTCTGACAACTCAAATGTAGTTCAAATCTCACAGGAAAGGGTACAATCCTCCTCAAAACTTCCCTCACTTCAGACACAGCCACAGAATCCACTGCTCCCAGACTGCCTGCAATTTTGGTCAACTAGATACAAATTCATTCAGGCATTTCCATTACCCCTGTGGGTTTGATAATTTGCTAGAGCAGCAGTTCTCAACCTGTGGGTCACGACCACCACAGGAACTGTATTAAAGGGCCGCAGCATTAGGAAGGTTCAGAACCACTGTGCTAGAGCAACTCAGAGAACTCAGAAAGTGCTATATTAAATGATTACAGTTTTATTACAAAGGATACAAATCAGGACAAGCCAAATGGAGAGGCAAGAAGGACAAAGTCTAGCAGAGTCCCAAACGTGGCACTGCAGTGTCCTCAGGATATGACTCCTCCCAGCACAAGGATGTGTATCACCCACCAACCAGGATGCTCACAGAGCTTTGTGTTTCTAGGGAATTTACACAATAAAGGCATGATTCATTAAATCATTGGTCATATAGTTGAACTCAATCCCCTGTCCCCCTCTTCCCTGGGAGGTTTAGAGGTTAGACTAATATTATATGACCCAACGCACCAACTCCTGAATCACATGGTTGGTTTTTCCAGCATGAATTTTCCCCATCCTGACACTATCTAGGGAGCCTCTATAAGGCACCTGACTAGCATAAACTATCAGGATCAATAATGAATATCAAAGATTCCTGTCATTCAGAAAATGCCAAATATTTATAAAATACCTCCCAGAAACTAGAGACAAAAGCCAGGCAAATTCCTTATTATGCAACACAACATATACCGGAGATCCACAGGTAAAAACAAGAACTGCCACCTATGTCTCAACATTATAGAAGAATTACTTCAAAATAGAACACAGACTTAATTGTAAATCTTGGCACTATAAAACTCTGAGAAAATAAGTACAGGAGGAAATCTTTGGAAGCTAGGGCTAGGGCATAAATTCTTAGACTTAACACCAAAAGTACTATCCATTAAATGAAAAACTGATAAACTTGACATCATTACTCAAAAATGTTTATTCTGGAAAAGAACTTCTTAGAAGAACAAAATGATAAGTGGGCAAAAATATTTTCAAGCCACATATTTTAGGTAGGACTTGTACCTAAATAAAGAACTTCAAAAAAATGCTACCCAAGGTGATTTATAGCTTCAATGTGATCCCCATCAAAATACCAACATTATATTTCATATATCTAGAAAAAATAATTCTATTCTTCATTTGGAACCCAAAATCAATCCAAATAGCCAAAGTAAACTTAGGCAAAAGAACAAATCTGAAGGCATCACATTACCAAACTTCAAACTATACCACAATGCTATAAAAACAAAAGTGGTGTGGTATTGGCTCAAAAATTAAGACATAGACCTAAGAAGCAGAACAGAAAACCCAGAAATAAAACTCTCCATGTATAGGCAAATGATCTTTGACAATAAAAACAATATACACTGCAGAAAAATAAATGGTATTCAGTAAATAGTGCTGAGAAAATTGGCTAGCCACATGCAGAGGAATGAAATAGGATTCATATCTCTCACTAGTCACAATAATTAATTCAAGATGGATAAAAAACTTAAATGATGGGTAATACTGTAAGAATTCTAAAAGAAAATGTTAGAATAACTCTTTTAGATGTTGTCCTATGTGAATAATTTATGAAGAAGACCCCAATGGCCATCACAGAAACAAATAAATGCACTAGAACCTCAGTAAGTTGACCACCTAAGGAACGGTAACAAACTGTCAACATACAGAGGGGGTCAACGTAAGAAACAAGCCCAATGGTACTGATACACACATGTGGTGCTTGTCCAGTCTGTGAAAATGAGGTGGTCAATGTAGGGAGGTGGTCAACTATGGAAGTTCTACTGTAAATGGGAGTTAATTAAATCAAACGCCTCTGCACAACTAAGGAAATAACCTACAGAATAGGAGTAAATATTTGCAAGCTATGCATCTGATAAAGAGCTAATAACTGGAATCCACAAAGAACTCAAGCAAATAAGCAAGGAAAAATGAACAACCCCATTAAGAAATGGTGAAAAGATATGAACAGAAGCTTTTCAAAAGAAAGCAGACATATGGATGATAAACATAGGCAATAATGCTCAGCATTACCAATTACAGGGAAATGCAGACTAAAACCACAATGAGATATCACCTTATCTTGGTTAGAATGGCTTTTATTAAAAAGTACGAAAACAGTAGATGTTGGCATGTATGCAGAGAGAAGGAAACGCCTATATACTATTGATAGGACTGCAAATTAGTACAACCTCTATGGAAAATAGTGATTTCTCAAAGAACTAAAGGTAGACAGACTTACCATTTGATCCAGCAATCCCACTACTGGAATAGAAATTATTTTATCAAAAAACACCTGTACTCAAATGCTTATTATGGCACAATTCACTATTGCAAAGATGCAGAAACAACCCAAGTGCGCATCAAGTCATGAGTGGATAAACAAATGTGGTATGTGTATACTGTGGTGTAGGAATACTACTCTGCCATGAATAAGGAAGAAGTAAGGCCTTCTGCAATAATTTGGATGGAAATGGAGACCATTATCCTGAGTGAAGTATCTAAAGAATGGAAAAACAGACACTGTATGTACTTGTTGTTAAATTGTAATGAACCAATGAGAACCAGGTGCACAGAAGTAAAACACAGTGGAAATCAAGATGGGGGAAGAGGAAGGAGAGGGGGTCGGTGAAAACCTGCCTAATGGGTGCAGTTAACACTATCTGGGGAATAGGCACACTTATAAACCCGACTCAAGCATAACAAAATTGATATGTGGAATCAAAAACATTTGTACCCCCATAGTATTTTGAAAGAATAATTCAATAGCAAAAAAATATATAATTAGAAAAATGCTCAAAAGATATAAAGAACATTTCAGCATAGAAGACATATGGGAATAGAATGAAAATAAGAACATGCAAGTATGTCCACCTTTATCAGCTATTAGGAAAATGCAAATTAAAACCAGAATGAGATGTCACTACATACTTATCAGACTAGCTAAGACAAAGACTAGCGTAAGCATTAAATACAGGCAAGGGTGTGGAGAAAGTGGGTTACTCCTATATTGCTAGAGGAAATGTAAAATGATCTAGCTACTCTGGAATAGTTTGGCAGCTGGTTGAGATTATTTCATGATAAAGCAAGCATTGCCTAGTCACAGAGGTCACAGCTCAAACTTAGGCATCAGTTGGGCAATGTATATGTCATGTAAGCATCGGGCAGACTAGTGTATCCAGCACCTCGGGAGGGAGTAAAGGCAAAGGTGTGCGTGGAAATGCAGTGAAGTCACTTACTACTTTTTCTCAATTCCAGGTAAAATTCTCTTAATCCCAGAGATTTCAGAAAATCTTAGATAACCTCACATTACAGATAAGCAAACTGAAATCCAGGAAAGTTCGGGAATTATCCAAATTCACAGTTAGGTAATGACAGAACCAAAACTGCACTCCACGCTTTAAGAACTCCACTGGATCATACTTCAGTTTGGTTTGGGTTCTAAGTCATGAAATACACAGTCAACCACCATCCCAGAGCATAGGACGCGCATGCAGAAATGCTCTGAAGGAAATCCAGATGTTTACTTCCTGCTGCTTATTTACAGAAGATATTTGTCTGATTTCCTTAAAGATTTACTTACATGAATTTATCCTCTTGGCCTGGTAATACTGAGAGTGTCTGAAGCTGGTGGGAATGGTCATGAGAGGGGAAGTGACCAGACTGGTGAATCAAAGCTGATGACCACATGCAAAGAAAGTAGTATGTGTGTGTGTGTGCATGTGTGTGTATAATTGTTTTCTCTTCTTGGAGATAGGAATAATTTTAAAAATAAATATTCAAAAAAGATACAAGTAGAACCTAAGAGCAAAATAGAGAACCTTTGGTAAAGTCTTAGAAATTATTACTTGATCCTGTGGAAAAGGCTCCAGGGTGTTGCAGAAACTCCAGGCGTCCTCAAACTACAGCCCGCGGGCCACATGAGGTGGTGTGAATTGTATTTGTTCCTGTTTTGTTTACTTCAAAATAAGATATGTGCAGTGTGCATAGGAATTTGTTCATAGTTTTTTTTTTTTAAACTATAGACCGGCCTGCTTACGGTCTGAGGGACAGTGAATTGGCCCCCTGTTTAAAAAGTTTGAGGATGACTGCATAGTAGGTCAAAGGAACCAACAGGGGAAATGTTAAATTGCTTTGCTCTCACCTGTCCTAAATTGCTATTCTCCAAGCCCCACAAGAGAAAACAGCTATTAATAAGATTTTTCCATTATTTTCAATATAGCATAAATATATATATATATATTTGGCTATGTTTGTCAAGCTAAATAAGCTATTTCTAGCATGTGATAAGAAAGCCTTTGGAAAATGTTTTAACTCCTTCAGTAAAATTTAATAATCATTTAACAGTCCCAATTGTTGCAATTTATAAATTGTTCTAAAGATGACACCCATAGGAAAAAATAATAATAATTTAGAAAATAGCTTAGTTTAGTTTTTGACTATAGCATTTATAGCCATTTAGTGTTTAAATAATAGAAAACATTTATTATGCACTAAATAAATCTTCATTAACATGAAAATACTCTTATCTCTTTTGCAGCTGCATATCAAATTTATTTAGGCAAACATACAACCACAAATTCAGTTAAGCCAATTTATGGGTAGCTAGACTAAACATCAAATATTAATTATAGTTGCTAAAATCCTAGTAAATAAAATAATCCTTCAGGCAGTACAGATAATTTATGTGGACATAACTAAGGGAGAACCTCAATTTTTTATTGTCATAAGCTGGGGGAAAAGCTGCTTTGGCATTGATAATAATCAAAGGCAGACAGCTTGAGGATAACAGTACCTGAAGAGAAAAGAATGTATTCAGAGACACTTTGTACCAGGTGATGGGCAGCCTACATCAACATGGAGGATAAACTATGGGAACTACTAGACAGGGAGAATCAGGGCTAGAGAAAAAAATCTGATAGTTACCTAAATCAAGAGACATTTAAAAATAAACAGAGGTAAGTGTGAGTTCCTGCCTATTAGACTGGGCAGGAAGGTGATGAAATTTGCAAATGTGGATGATGATGGATTTGCAGATAATCATGAGTAGACGCAGGGGCATCTACTGTTTCTAAATTAATTGTGAAAAAAAATGAAAAAAAAGCTGATCTATTATAGTATTAAATCCTGCAACCCAGAGTCCATATTTGCTAATTAAATTATTTGAATATTTCCTTTTCTTTTGAGAAACATACAAATTAATGATGAAATGACAATAAGGAGAAGTAAAAGGCAAACTAAAAAGATCAAACTATCAACTGAATCTCTGCAAAATAAAAAAATATGATGAGGGGTTGCAAGAATAGTCATTTATCATGTCAGCTTAATTCTAATAGTTACATCCGTGAGATAGAATGTTAAGGTCACCATTTGATACAGAAGAAATTGGAAACCACCAGTGAGAGCAAATGTTCAAGAGGTCAGTGCACATTAGATTTAAAGGTCTTTAACAAATGTGTGCAGATCGCACGTAGAAGGTGATGCAATAACATCTCCTTTGAGGTTACATTAATAAAGAGAGTCAACCTCAAGTTGAGAAGAAAAACTTTGCAGTGATATTTCAGACGCTGCAATGCCAGTCCATCTGTAAGAAATTCATCATGTTATTAACTACATTTCTTTGCAACTGTTTCTGCTGCTTATTTGGCTTAAAGGTTTTCAGGTGGATGTGGGTTCTGTCTTTCTGGGTAGGCTAATCTTTTGCACGTTGAGTCTAATTTAACAGTTTTCCAAAATGGTGCTACTTCAGAAATGGGTGCATGTTCTGGATGGGTGTCTGAAGAGGAAATCCTGTTTCACACAATTGGTTTTGATTATATGAATATTTTTATAACAAAGTTTGAATATGCAATCGACCCTTGAACAACATAGGTTTGAACTGGCCTGAGTCCATTTATTAACATTTTTTTTTCAACCAAATGCAAATAGAAAATACAAGATTTGAGGGATATGCAACCCTAAACTAAGGAGGGCTTAGTTTCGTATACACGGATTCACAAGATGTATTGGTAGACTTGCATATGTGTGGATTTTGATATATGTGAGCACCCTGGAAACAATTCTCTGAATACACTGAAGGAGGACTATAAATCCTAATATTTTAGGGTTTCAGTGACTTCAGTGAATTTTCATTTTAAAAGCTTCAGATGATTTAATTGTATGTATTTTAAAAGTTGGTCATTTATATCACAGGAAATTTTAATTGAATTATTTTTAACAAATGTTGAATGAATACTTACAGGGTCAAAACTTTGAGTAGGATCTTCAGAGACACCAACAAGAATGAGAAAAACTTGCTTCTTTCAGCTCAGTGCCCATAGCTCGGTGGATAGAGCTCTGGTCCCAGACACTAAGGCTGGCGGGTTGGAACCCAGCCCAGGCCTGCTAAACAAGAATGACTACAACACCACCACCACCACAAACCGCCGGGCATTCTGGCAGGTGCTTATAGTTCCAGGTACTTGGGAGTCTAAGGCAAGAGAATCGCTTAAGCCCAAGAATTTGAAGTAGCTGTGAGCTGTGATGTCACAGCACTCTACTGAGGGTGACATAATGAGATTCTGCCTCAAAAAAAAAAAAAAAAAGAAAAATTGCTTCTTTCAAAATGGAAATCATCTCCAAAGGCAAAGAGATGACATAATACAGAAATACTTACCTGCAAGGAAAATTGCGGTTTGACTTTCTAGCACTATTTTTTGTGTTTTATTATTTCCTAGTGTTTTTTCCCTCTGGTATCATTAAATGCTTTGATTGAAATTATAAAATAACATTTAATTAAACATAAATATCCAGGTGTCTGACAAGGAGATATTATACAGGAAATTCAAAACAGTGAATAATTGAAGAACTATATACATTTGGCTCTAGAATTGTCTTTGTTCTGATACTATATAAACAGTACTCTTGTACCTGCCTCGGGAACGTGTGAAACAACAAACCAAATAATAAAGCTCTCTCGTGATATCCAAGCCCAAAGACCAAAAGACAAATTGCCTGTCAGGTCAGTCAACTGCTGATTATTGTAATAATAAAGACAGCAACCACTTTGATATAAATACTAGAGTAATAGTTTATGATCAACTTTGTGCTTTAAAACTTCTGAGTTGTAAGACATCAGCTAAAACTATTTTAGTTTCAACTGTCTGAGCCATAGCTGGCATAGTAAGAGAAAGTAGTAAAAGGTAGCCAGGGAATAGTGATAGTATATCCATAATTAAATTACAGTAACATAAATAGAAAAATAATTTTGCCGAACTTGTTTGATGAGCAATTTTTTCCATGCAAATAAGTTAGTCATCTTGCAATACAATACTATTAATAGAAACTAGCAAAAGATTCTGAATACTTTCTAAAAACATATGTTTATAATGCCATTACAGGAACAATAAATTAAACTTCTAAGATTTGCTCAGCATGTTTTGAAGTTTTGAGAATGCCTTGCTTCAGGTGGAGACATGTAATATTAACTGAATATAAACAAAAATATTGTTTGAACCTTGTTCAATATTTTATTTATTTATATATTAAATTTACATGCTTAATTAGATCATTTTTATGGCTGTTATATAATGAGCAAATAACCATTTTAGAAAAATCTTAATTTTTAGTTTTATTTTATTTTTAATTGACAAATAATTATTGTGTATATGTATAGGCTATAATAATAATAATATGATGTTTCCATACATACATGTATACATTGTGGAATGAATTAAGCTACTTAACATATTCATCACCTCAAATGTTTACTATTTGTGTTAAGAATGTTTTAAATCCTCTCTTTTAGCTATTTTGAAATGTAAAATACATAGCTATCATCACTGTTGCACAATAGAACATACGAACTTTTTTCTTCTATCTAACTGAAATTTTAAACTTGTTAAACAACATCTCTCCTTCTTCCATCCACACCAAACTACCCTTTGGCAACCACCATTCTCCACTTCTTTGGGGCCGATTATTTTAAATTCCACATATAAGCAAGATCATACTGTATTTGTCTTTCTGTGCCTGGTTTATTACATTTATTATGTCCTTTATGTTCATCCATTTTATGGAAAATGATAATTTGTTTTATTTATTCGAGACTGAATAGTATTTCATTGTGTTTGTGTGTGTATATATATATATATATCACATCACATTTTAAAATCTACTCATTTATTGATAGATACTTAGGTTATTTCTGTATCTTGGCTATTGTGATTAAGACCACAATAAACATGGGAATGTAGACATCTCTTTGACATACTAATTTTAATTCCTTTGATTATACCGAATAGTGGATTACTAGATCATATGGTAATTCTTTTTTTTTTTTTTTTTTCAGGAAACTCCATATTGCTTTCCAATATGGCTGTATTAATTTACGGTACCACTAGAAACATATAAAGGTTTCCTTTCCTCTACATCCTGCCCAACATGTTATTTTTCATCTTTTTATAATAGCTATCCTAACAGGTATAGGGTTAATACCTTATTGTGGCCTTAATTTGTATTTCTCTAATAATGAGAGATATAGCATTTTTTTCACATATTTGTTGGCCATTTGCATATCCCTTTTTTTGAGAAATGTCTATTCAAGTTCTTTGCCTATTTTTAAATAGGGTTATTTCCTTTCTAGCTATTGAGTAGTTTGGGTTCCTTTTATATTTTAAATATCATCTCTTCTCTGGTGTATGATTTGCATATATTTTCTCCCAGTCTGTGTGCTATCCTTCCACTCTATTATTTCCTTTGCTGTGCAGAAGCTTTTTTTAGGTTGATGAAATCCCATTTGTCTATTTTTGCTTCTGTTGCCTGTGCTTTTGGGGTCATATCCAAGCAAACAGTGCCTAGACTAATGTCTGCAGATTTCTCCTTATGTTTTCTTTTATGGTTTCATTCTGAGTTTATTTTAGGATGAGGGTGAGATAAGCACCCGTTTTCATTCTTGCGGGTTTGGCTTCCCAGTCCTCTCGGCACCATTTGTTGAAGAGCTGTCCTTTCCCCATTGTGTGTCCTTGAGACCAGAAAGAAATCAGTTTTACTATTAGTCTAAATGATACATCAATATTTTAACAAGGGGAAAATATAATTTAAAAACTCACTATACTAGGTTAATTACTAGAAAATTATTCTGAGTTTTTATTTATTGCAGAAGTAATCTTCTATAAGGATAGAGCCTATAGGAATTGACTCGATAATTTTGAGCTGGAAGTTGAGTGTTTTTTTTGAGGGAAATGGCAGTGATCAAATGATATATCCAGATTCCCAATAAAATAAAGAAAGAATACAAATTAAGGTAAATTAAAATAACATTTAAATGTTTTTGTGGATAGCATTCAAATTTTAATCATATCATTCAATTAGAGAAGTAGCCAAAAATAAAACAGGATGAGATTCAAAGGAGAAATATACCAAAACAAACAAACGAAAAAAAGTCAAAAATAAACTGTAGGAATACAGATGAAAATTCCATAATAATATACTAAAAGCCAGACATCTTCTGTCGATCACTAGTCAATAATTTAACAAGCTCTAATCACAAAGAAAAACAAAAGAAGGTACAAAGTTATTTAAGTGAAACTTTCTGTTTAATACTTCCAAATTGATTAGGCTTTGTTTACTTGTTCATTCATGCACTACTCCAGATAATAGGGATCCAGAAATGGAGAAGACCAATGTGGCACTTCTACTTAGCTTAGAGTCGACAGAGAAACAGTCAATATATGATAATCAAATGAATACTTACATAGTGAAAAGTACTGATGGATGCTGGAAAGGTAACAAACAAGGTTATGATGGAGAATAAGAAGGGTAGTAAGGAAAGGCCTCTCTGAGGAGATGGTGTTTAAATGAGTAAGGCTAGAAATGTGAAAGTCTGCCCAAAGGGTGCATTCTAGGTAAGAGAAGTACAAGGGTTAAAGCTCTCGGACAGAAACTAGATTGGTCCTTGGAAGTAGGAAGCATTCCTGTAGCAGAGTATGTATCTAACCAGAGAAGAAGACAGAAGGAAGATTTTTATATAAGTTCTATTTTAAAGGGAAAGACATATGAACCTACATGTGAATAAATTATTATTAAAATAGGTAAAACACATACTAACGGTCTAGACTCTTCCTTCTTAGTCCAGATCTAATTTCTCCTACATAGATACAATAGTCATTTCCTATGCCAAGGAAGGAGTTTAGACAGTGGAAGTCCCCTAGTAGTGTTTTTGTATATTTGGGGATTTTTGTGTTCTATCATACCTGGTACAGTTAGCCTTCCTAAAATTTGTATTTGGCGGAGTCATTGAAAGACCTGAGGCTTGTTCTGCCCAAATTCTTTGGACTGCAAAAAATTTCAAAATTGTAATTCAGTCTCACATCCCTGGGGATGAATTATCAGTTTGAGTGGCCTCATCTTATTAGGCTTTCAGGAAGTAGCCTGGGGTCCAGTAATCATATTTTTTATTTTTACTAAAATTTCTACTTGACCACTGTTCTAGTTGTCTTATTTTTCTTAGGTATTATGCCAGTGGGACTTGATTGATGTCCTACTTCAAGCTGATTTTAGAAACAGTAATTTGTTACATTTTTAGAAAATAGGTGAATCTGAAAAATTGGGTCACAGCAGAGTAAAACAAATGATTTATCAAAGTAAAACCAAAATAAAAAAAGAGAGTGAGAATGGAATGAGAAAGAGATAGGGGGAGAGACCCAATAAATTAGAATCAGTACTTTTTCCTTTTATGTCCTTCGCCCAATAATCTCTTTTCAGTAAGAGTAGAGTTCCTTTTTGTTTGTTTTGTTTTTGTTTTTTAATAGAAACTCTTGAAGAGCAGGGACTTTAATTTCCACTTGGTTATCAACATAGTGATAACTTGAAATCTTACTATAGAGTTGTCTTTGGGGGTGATGGTATAGGACTGCCATATAGATGAGCCTTCCCCCTTAAATTCCTTTCAATACATCAGGAAAAAAAGCATTTTTTAAAAATAGAGTGAGCTTCAGACAGATCTAATGCTATTGATTTCTACATTTTGTTTGTTTGTTTGCAGAGGTTTCATTGTGTTCTTAACGAGAAGAATGCCACCCAAAATCCTGGGCACTACATTTCAAAGGAAAACCTTCAGAATCCCAGAGGTTTATGAGATGGCTTTGGGTAGTTAAGACATCCAAGTGTCTCCTAAAGCTATTAGGGAGGGCACTGTGTTTACCAGCAGCGGGGCACAGAGCATGAAGCCATGGCTGCTGACTGTACAGGTTTCCCACATAAAGTAGCACGTGTGGACATTTGGGTGCTGACTCCAGCTGAATTGGTTAATGACTAGTATCATCTAAATGAGGTAGCAAGCTGAAAGACTCATAATCTCTCCCCATGCGCAGATTTTAATTAAATAATTGTAATGTCCTTGTTGTAATTATTTATCAGTAACTGTGCTCCTGAGTATTGCCTCTTTTGCCTTCATCTGTTCTGTCAGCTCAGCTGAACAATGAAACATTCCCTTGCAAAGATGAGGGGAAATGAATGATGATTATTCACCACTAAATAGCACTTGAAGAATTGGGTCAGCAGGGCAAGAATTCTAGGCTTTTCACTTATAACTTTGTACTTTTAGGAGAGGAAGCAAGCCCCAGTTTCCTTGTCTTTAATATGATATGGTTACACTTGACATAGATGCAGTTTCTTTTCTAATAGTCAGATACTGAAATCTCTGAGAAGATTAAGGAGTATGACCAGAAGACCTGGTTTCTCAGTACCTAGAAATTAGCAATTAACATTCTAACAATTATATCCTTCAAACAATGACATTTTAAAAATATGTTATTTTCTATTTGGGGACTGTAGACTCTATAGCCTATTATATGATAGATGTCTTAAATAGTGACATTTATAAGAGATACAGAAAATGAAAATGACTAAGTAACAATTTTCTATTACCACGTTTCAAAGAGGCCAGTGGAGCTTGTCTGTGAGTCAAAATGGAGGCACAGAGGAAACTACAGACAAAGTCAGATCCAATGAAAGAAAGCAAGATCTCTGCAGTAGCCTTTTTCTCTAAGAACTTTACTTTAGTAAATAAGCATTACCTTTCTTTATGTCTTCTGTGGGTTCAGAAAGAAGGAAATGGCTTTAAGTATAATATTTAATAATTAATTTTAATAAAAGAAAATGTATTGTGATTATGAGCAGGGTTTATAAAGCACCATTATGAAACATTGATCTTTAAACCTGTCCCCTCTGCTGTATCTTCCCTTCCCTGCCTATTATCTAAGATATTAGCAAAATGTACCTTCAGATGGTGCCCTTTCAAGTGGCTTTGCATTTAGTGTAGAAATCTTAAAGATGAAAATACCCCATGTTTGGTCATGTTGTTTTACTTTTTTAATCTACATATTAATTCAATTAGTGAGGAAAGTGTTAGTATTTCTCTGACCTATTTTGTGTTTGTAATTTTCTATTTTATAGTTTTTATTTTTTTATTGTTAAATCATAGCTGTGTGCATTAGTGCAATCAAGGGGTACAATGTGCTGGTTTCATATACAATCAGAAATATTCTCATCAAACTGTTCAACGTAGCCTTCATGGCATTTTCTTAGTTACTGTATGTAGGCATTTGTATTCTGCATTTAGTAGGTTTCACCTGTA
>CAUYPK010134642.1:0-13462 GCA_963574355.1 Loris lydekkerianus
TTATTTATGGCCTTTAAGCCTCCTACTGGACTTGTGGAGCCCCATGGCCACCCATTGTATATGAACATAACGTAACGTGTCAGTGTCCTGTCCCAGACAGATACCTCCATCCCAACTTCCTGGCGTGCCCCTGGACTTTCCTACTTTTTGCTCTAGAGACCATCTCTAGGGAGATGCCCCAGATGGCCTTGCAGACTTTCCCTCTCCCACTAGGAAATGCTACGCTGCATTTGGGGCCACTTCCTGAGGGTGATCCAGGGGACGTCACCAACACTGAGCCACAGTTCCAGCCTGCTGCACAGCTTGGGCTCTGTCACGGTGAGGGTGGGCTCTGCAGGGAGGAGGCACCCTGTCCCTCCAAGCCTGCTGTCTGACCAGGTCTGGGTTGTCCATCTGCCACTTGGCCTGCTGTCTGGCCAGGTCTGGGTTGTCCATCTGCCACTTGAGTGGCCCCTGGGCAGGTTGAGCTAATGCCAAGCCCCTTTGCCAATCCTGAGCCCCTCCCTGCAGGTCCTGTGCTGTGTAGACAAGCAGGGGATCCTGTCGTGGCCAAACCCCAGCCCAGAGACTGTGCTGTTCTTCAGTGGGAAGGTGGAGCCCCCTCACAGTAGCCATGAGGACCTAACAGATGACCTGTCCTTCTGCCACCCTGAGGTAGAGGAGGAGGTACGGCTGGCTCCTGTGGGCCTAATTCTGGGCCAGGCTATTTAGCCTTGGAGCCTGGCCAGGGAGGGTGAGGTTTAGGAGGAAGAAGATGGGTTCAGGTACCTTTTGGATCTGCCTCTGAGCAGGTAAGGTGAGGGGGCCAGGCAGTGAGGGGACCTAGAACCACCCTGTCTTCCTGGTGCGGGGGAGGCCCTGGGCCCAGTGCTAGACCTGTGCTCCTTCTCCTCCTCAGCCCCGTGAACGAGATGCCCTACTGGCTGGCTCTCTGAGCAATACTCTGCACCTTTCCAACGAGCAGGAGCGTGGTGACTGGCCTGGTGATGGTCCCAAGGTCCCTGAGCTCTATTCTCACCACAAGGCGCACGGACGTAGCAAGCACCCCTCCGGCTCCAATGTGAGCTTCAGCAGGGACACTGAGGGCGGGGAAGAAGAGCCCAGCAAGGTGAGAGGGGAAAGGCAGAACACAACAACCTGCTGTTTAGCAACAAGCCTTGATGGCTCCCCTGTCAAAGAAAGAACACAAAAGTTCCTGCCCTCCATCCCTGGGCCCCCAGGCTATGCCAGCAGGAACCCGCTTCTAGTTCTTAGTGATGGTCATGGGTCTCCTGAGTAGAACCTTCTCGACACAAGGCTGGTAGCTCCCTCTTAGATATTTTCCTTGGCAGAAAAAGATCCCTTATTATTTCTGCCTTGGCCTGGCTGTACCTCTTTTTTGGTCCTAGAAAAAGGACCAAAAGTCTACTTTGCCTTAGACTCCAAAGTAGTTGTTGGTTGATCCTAGAAGCAGACAGGAGCCCTAGAAGAACAGGAAGAGGATTTAGGGAGGGGTGGGAGAACTGGAGCAGAGTACTCTCTCCTGGGGGCAGTGCTCCTGTCAGTGTCAGGAACCTGCCCTAACCTTAGGAGGCCACTGGAGCCAGATCCTACTCCCTGACATCTTGCCTGGTCTGAGGCTCCCCTCCCCCTATAGCCTGGGATGGAGGGCAACCTCTACGAGGCAGAGGACTTTGTGTGTGACTACCACCTGGAGATGCTGAGCCTGTCCCAGGACCAGCAGAACCCCTCCTGTATCCAGTTCGATGACTCCAACTGGCAGCTGCACCTCACCTCCCTCAAGCCCCTGGGGCTCAACGTGCTGTTGAACTTGTGTAACGCCAGTGTCACGGAGCGCCTGTGCCGATTCTCAGACCACCTGTGCAACATCGCCCTGCAGGAGAGCCACAGTGCCGTGCTGCCTGTGCACGTGCCCTGGGGGCTCTGTGAGCTCGCCCGCCTCATCGGTATGGCCCCTGTGGTAAGGCCTGGCTAGCTGGGCTGACAGCTGGCCTTGTAGAAGAGGCCCAGCACCAACTCCTGATGGGGACTAATGGACCCAGCATGGCATTCATTTGTCATGAGCACTGTCCGCTTCCTTAACTTCTGATTGCCCCCTTTAACCGGACATTGCTGTGTGTGACAGAGCTTCCTGATTGGAAAGATAACTGATTGTTGGGATGAAAAGGTGGAATCCAGACTGGCTGGATTCTGTCTGTGCCTGGGGGGGGGGGGGGGGGCAATGTTAGCTTCCCCACAGAGGCCCTAAGTTCCTGTCCCTTACCCTCTAGGCTTCACCCCTGGGGCCAAGGAGCTCTTCAAGCATGAGAACCACCTGGCACTGTACCGCCTCCCTAGTGCCGAGACAGTGAAGGAGACCTCACTGGGACGGCTCTCCTGTGTGAACAAGCGGCGGCCTCCCCTCAGCCACATGATCAGCCTCTTCATCAAAGACACCACCACCAGTGAGCCCTGCCTGTCTTGGCCACAGACCTTCCTGAGCTTGGCAGGAGACCTCTGCCCTACCCTGTGCTGTGCTCCTAGGGAGGACTAGGCAGAGGGACAGTAGACTGCTTCCTGACTCTTCTAGTTTGGCAGGGATTGGACTTGGGAACCAGGGATGGGCTGGTGGTGGCCACAGAGGATGGGATATTCTGAAGGACAGGAAGTATAGTGACTGCATTAGAAGCCCAAGGGCTAGGCGTGGTGTGGTGGCTCATGCCTGTAATCCTACACTTTAGGAGGCCGAGGTGGGTGGATTGCTTGACAGGAGTTCGAGACCAGCCTGAGCAAGAACAAGACCCCATCTCTACTTAAAATAGAAAAACTAGCTGGGCATGGTGGTAGGCACCTCTAGTCCTAGCTACTTGGGAGTCTAAGGCAAGAGGATTGCTTGAGCTCAGGGGTTTGAGGTTTCTGTGAACTATGACAGCACTGTACGCTACCCAGGGTGACAGAGACTCCCTCCAAAAACAAACAAACAAACAAAGAGGCCCAGGGGCTTTCCATAGAGGCTTGGTGGTTGTGAGGCCCTAGAAGGTCCCTCCTCTGTCAAGAGATTACTAGGCAGTGTGCTGTCTGCTGGGTCAGAGTGAGGGGCTGGTTTGGGACACTCATGGTTTGACCTTTTATTTTATTTCCCCCGATTCCAGGCACAGAACAGATGCTGTCCCATGGCACAGCTGACGTGGTCTTGGAGGCCTGCACAGACTTCTGGGATGGGACTGATATCTATCCTCTCTCAGGTTCTGACAGGTGAGGAAACACTTGCCAGCAGCAAGAGCAGTAAGCAGTCAGCGGGTCTGCCTGTCCTTACAGGCCTGGGGGCACCCCAGGATCACTCATCTCACTTCTTCCCTGCTTCCCCGGCAGAAAGAAAGTGCTGGATTTTTACCAGCGAGCCTGCTTGTCTGGTTATTGCTCCGCCTTCGCCTACAAGCCCATGAACTGTGCCCTGTCCTCCCAGCTCAATGGCAAGTGCATTGAGCTGGTACAGGTGCCTGGCCAGAGCAGCATCTTCACCATGTGTGAGCTGCCTAGCACTGTCCCCATCAAGCAGAACATCCGCCGCAACAGCTGGAGTTCTGACGGTATCTCGTGCATCCATCCGAGTGGGGCCGGCACAGGGCTCCCACAGGCTGGGAAGGCTTCCAGAGGGCCAAAAAAAGTTGCAGTGTCCACCCATCACGGGCCTGGGACACTAGCCATGGGTCTCTATCCAGTGACGTGAGAAGTCCCTTAGTTTCCTTGCCTATAAAAAAATAGGTGTTCACTCTGCCCTCTTCAAGGTTGGTTGTGGTAGTCACTTTCTTGGGACATCATACAACATGTACACTTATAGAGTATGTGTCTTGTTAACGTAACAGCAGACCAGGTCACAAACCCTGCTGGAACAGGGAACCCAGAAGCTCCACCCTTACCCCCTTCCCCCCCCCCACCAAATGTGCATACTTATGAGGTCTTTTGAACCCAAGAAACCATGATTGAAGCAGTAGCTGAGGGCAGAGCCAGTCCTCTGGCCCTGGATCAGGGCTGGACAGGAGCTGTGGCCACGCTCTGTCTGGCTCTCCAGGATGGCCACCTGACTGATAAGTATCTTTCATTGTCTTTTCTCCTGTGTCTGTTGGCTCCTTTGTGTGTCTTGGCTGTGTCCATGTGTGATTGTGTGTGGTCCCCTGGGGACCTGTGTGCTCGTTGATTTGGGTGTGGCATCTGTATGTGTGGCCCTGGGCTTCCTCCTGGAATCTGCTGGTTCCTGGGTATCCTGACTGTGTCTCGGGTGCCCTGGCCGGGCTTTGTGCCTTGTGCCTGCCTGAAGAAGGGATCGGGGAGGTGCTGGAGAAGGAAGACTGCATGCAGGCCCTGAGTGGCCAGATCTTCATGGGCATGGTGTCCTCCCAGTACCAGGCCCGGCTGGACATCGTGCGCCTCATTGATGGGCTGGTCAATGCCTGTATCCGCTTCGTCTACTTCTCTTTGGAGGATGAGCTCAAAAGCAAGGTGGGGCTGCTCCCTCTGCCACACTGACTCTTTTTCTAGGGGTTCTTGGGCCTGTCTGTTCATTGCCATTACCTTTCCTAGGTGTTTGCAGAAAAGATGGGCCTGGAGACAGGCTGGAACTGCCACATCTCCCTCACACCCAATGGGGACATGCCTGGCTCTGAGATCCCTCCATCCAGCCCCAGCCATGCAGGCTCCCTGCATGATGACCTGAATCAGGGTGAGGGTGATGGCTTGGGGTGGAGCAGTGGGGGTGGGAGCTTTCCCCTCCTTGGAGCCACAGTTGGAAAGAGCCTCATAGATCCTTCCTGATAAGCACATTCCCTTAGAAAATGGCTCTGATGTTCTTGCTGGTAACTGCAGGAGGCAGGGGGAGGAGCAGAGACCCGGAGGCAGGAAGTTCTGTGCCATCAGCAGAGCAAAGAGAGGCCCCCAGAAGGCTGGCCCCAAGGTGAGGGACAGGCTTTTGTCCCTACAGTGTCCCGAGAAGATGCAGAAGGGCTCCTCCTCATGGAGGAGGAGGGTCACTCAGACCTCATCAGCTTCCAGCCTACGGACAGTGACATCCCTAGCTTCTTGGAGGACTGCAACAGAGTATGATAGCAGGATCTGTCCCGCGTGCTCCTGTAGTGGCCCCACAACTGGTCCGTGGGAGGGTGGGAGGAGGGTCAGGCAAGCGAAGGGGAAGGACCTCGCCCCCATCCTGAGGCCAGTGGCATCTCTGCTTTCTCCAGGCCAAGCTGCCCCGGGGCATCCACCAGGTGCGGCCCCACCTGCAGAACATTGACAATGTGCCCCTGCTGGTGCCCCTCTTCACTGACTGCACCCCTGAAAGTGAGTGTTGCAGTGGGCTGCGGAGGGCTCCAGAGGAGTGCAGGCTTCCTGAGCAGGGTGTGGAAGAGTGTAGGCTGGGATCAGCTGGGAACTCTCAGGGGCTGGTGCCTTGAGTGTATTCATTCTAGGAGGTCAGAAGTGACAGTGTCCATGTCATCCCTCTATTGGGGTGGAGTTGTTCTGCTTATCATTGCCTCATGTTCTGTCTTGTGGGTCCCTTCCCAACACCCACACCGAGCTCTTCCTGCCTGACTCTGCCCTCTTGCCCTGTCCCCTCAGCCATGTGTGAGATGATAAAGATCATGCAGGAGTACGGGGAGGTGACCTGCTGCCTGGGCAGCTCTGCCAACCTGCGGAACAGCTGCCTCTTCCTCCAAAGTGATGTTAGGTCAGAGGGGACCTAGAGCCTGTGGGCCAGCCTCTAACCCCAAGACCCTGCTGGGTCTGCCTGGGGCTGGGGGCAAATCCCATGGCTGATCTTGCCTTGGCTGATCTTGCCTTGGCTGGACCAAGGCTCTGGGTGTGACGGGAGAAGAGGGATGGGGTGCTCAGTCCTGTGGCAGATGGGGTCTCCACGGAGTATAGCTGATGGGTGTACTTTCCTTTACCCTGAACAGCATTGCCCTGGACCCTCTGTACCCATCCCGTTGCTCCTGGGAGACCTTCGGCTATGCTACCAGCACTAGCCTGGCCCAGTCCTCGGATGGCCTGTCTCCCCTGCAGCTGTCGGGGCAACTCAACAGCCTGCCCTGCTCCCTGACCTTTCGCCAAGAGGAGACCATCAGCATCATCCGGCTCATCGAGCAGGTGGGGGCCTGGCCAGGGCAAGACGAGGGCCACAGAGCCTATGAGAGGAGCCTGGTGTTGGGGTAGCTGCCCAGGCACTGTCTGGTCCCCCAGCCATTCCCCTAAGTGAAGCTGTCCTGGGAAGTTTAATCTCTTCTGCTCTGACCTCAAGGGAGTGTTGGGGACATCTGGTTCCGAGGAAGTTTGCGAACTGCAGGCCCTAAGGAAGCCAGACAGGCCTAGGCCATAATCTGTCCCTCTCTGTCCGTAGGCTCGGCATGCCACCTATGGCATCCGTAAGTGCTTCCTTTTCCTGCTGCAGTGCCAATTGACCCTCGTGGTCATCCAGGTGAGCTGGGGCCAGCACAGGTATTGCTCCTCCTGCCTGTTCCTTCACTCAGGGCCAGTTGAAAATCTGAGGCCAGCTAGGGGAGTAACACTGCCAAGGGGCCCCCAGAGCAGAAAGTCCCCCCTGGGATTTTCAAGGTGACCCCATTGGCAGAATAATGTTCCCTCAGCCCCAGCTCTTCTTTGGACAGGATGTAGGCATCTGTCTGGGCACAGGGCAAGGTGCCGTGGGGTTCCTCGGGCCTTACTGTTTGCCACAATCTAACTGTGGTTCTGGGGTTCTTTTCTGGCCTAGTTTCTTTCTTGCCTAGTCCAGCTGCCACCACTCTTGAGCACCACCGACATCCTGTGGCTGTCCTGCTTTTGCTATCCTCTGCTCAGGTGAGAGGGCACAAACCTCTGTGCCCAGGTAGGGGAGGTCAGGATGTCCCTGTTCATCCCAGGGCCCCAGGTTCTGCTCAGGGCTCACCTCCTCTGGTCCAGGAGGCATTGAGGGATCTTCCCTTCCTTTGTTGTGTTCCATCCTCCCACTAGTCCTGACCTAACTCCCAAAGCTCACTAAAAGTTCTACTATGAGAATTGGGGAACAGAGGATCACAGTCACCACCCCTTGACCTGATCTCTGCTTTTCAGCATCTCTCTGCTGGGGAAACCCCCCCATAGCTCCATCATGTCTATGGCAACAGGGAAGAACCTTCAGTCCATTCCTAAGAAGGTAAGCAAAGGGGACCCTGTGAGCCTGGGCCTCTCATGGAGAAACTGGACCATGTAGATAGGGGGCTGGGGCAGAGGAAAGGGCCTAAGCTGGAAGAAATCTCTGGACAGATCAGGAAGGGGAATTCTGTCAGAACTGGAAAGCCAGCACTTGGTTCCTAGTCTTCCCCTAGAACAGTGGTTCTCAACCTGTGGGTTGCAACCCATAGGAACTGTATTAAAGGGCCGTGGCATTAGAAAGGTTGAGAACCACTGCCCTAGAACAAAGAGGAGGTGGTGGGTGCAGTGGCTTACCCCTGTACTCCCAGCATTCTGGAAGGCCAGAAATGGGGGATTCCTTGAGCTCAGGAATTCAAGACTAGCCTGACTAAGAGCAAGACCCTGTCTCTACTAAAAATAGAAAAATTAGCCAGGAGTTGTGGTGGGCACTTGTAGTCTTGGCTACCCAGGAGGCTGAGTTGGGTTGCTTGAACCTAGGAGTTTGAGGTTGCTGTGAGCTAGGCTGACAGCAGAGTGAAACTTTGTCTCAAATTAAAAAAAAATAAAGAGGAGATGGTGGGGACAGAGTTAGAAAGATCCTTACTCCCTACCCGACTCCAGCCTGACCATTTACTAAGAACCTATTGAATGCCTGAAAAAGCCAGGGATGGTGACTGGCCTTCCTTCTCCTGTAGACCCAGCACTATTTCCTGCTCTGCTTCTTGCTCAAGTTCAGCCTCACCATCAGCTCCTGCCTCATCTGCTTTGGCTTTACACTGCAGAGCTTCTGCAACAGCTCCCGAGCCAGCAACCTCACCAGCTGCTCCTCCATCATGCTGCGCAGGTGGGGCCAGTGACCAGGGATCCACCCTCCTCTCCCCAACCCACTTCCCTGTGGCCCCAAACCTATACCTTGCTTTGGCAGTGATGATGACAGGGCTCCAGCCTGGTTTGGGGACTTTGCCAATGGGCTCCTGTTGGCTCAGAAGCTCACCGCCGCCCTGATTGTCCTGCACACTGGTAAGGGGCCCTGAGAGCTGATGATGGTAGTGGGGGACCCCATGGGCAGGGGAGGCCTTGGACCAGTGATACTTAAATCCCCATCACCCACTTTCCCCAGTGTTCATTTCTATCACCCACGTGCATCGCACCAAGCCGCTGTGGAGAAAGAGCCCCTTGACCAACCTCTGGTGGGCTGTGACAGTGCCTGTGGTGTGAGTATCACTCAGTGGGGGTGAGGGCGTGGGGCTGGGAGAGGGTGAACGTGTGATGGGGGCCGGAGGTTTGACTGTGCCCTCTTTGAGCTACCGTGGTACTGAGTGAAGCAGGGAAAGACAACTTGGGGTTCACTTGGGGCTGCCACCTTCTCCGGCAGGCTACTGGGTCAGGTGGTTCAGACAGCTGTGGACCTACAGCTGTGGACACACAGGGACAGTCACATCCACTTTGGCCTAGAGGATGTGCCTCTGGTGACCTGGCTTCTAGGATGCCTGTCCCTGGTCCTTGTGGTGGTCACTAATGAGATCGTAAAGCTGCATGAGATTCGGTGAGTTGCCAGCAGGGAGCTTCCCTCTGTGCTCAGTGTGTTTCTGAAACCTATCGCCCCTTGTTGGCATTCCCCTGCTGCTCTGGTGTCCTGGCCTGGCCCCTGGGCTAAGGATCTTTGCCAACCTGTACTTTAATCTCCTGTCCCACCAGGGTCCGCGTCCGATACCAGAAGCGACAGAAGCTGCAGTTTGAAACCAAGCTGGGCATGAACTCTCCCTTCTGAGCCACTGGCCACAGTGACCATAGTTACCCTGGTCCCTGAGGCTAAAGCTAGACCCATTTCTGAGTCTGGACAGTTGGTATCATGAATGTTTCTGGGTTTGCTCTCGGGCCCCATGGCACTGGAAGCCTAGCCCGGTGTCAGATGCGCTGTCTTCCTGACCACCGGCTCACTGTGGAGGAACTGAGCGGGGCCTCCGCCAGCCCTGGCTCTCCCCTGGGCCTCTCCAGGGGCATTCTTGAATGTATGATCTCAGGCGCTTAAGTAGAGGGGCCGTCAACCCCCTTACTTCTGAACTGTCCCCTTCAGGGTCCCCTAACCCAGTGTGCCCTCTCTTCTTGGATCTCTGGACATGGCCTTAAACTAAACCTCTTTTGGAGGTGAGACAGCAGAGGCCATGGGAGATATGAACTCAAGGCCAGCGGCTGTGGGCAGGGGTGGTGGTGCCATCTCCTACAGGCAGGGGCGTGGAGGTGGCTCCCTCCCTGCCTCTGGTGGTATCTCACACCTGTACCTGAAGATGGAGCACCCACTCATCCTGGAGCCTCGCCCTATGCCTGGCTCAAGCTGGCACGAGTCAGTCTTGAGTAATCTGGTCCAGGTGTCCTCAGCCCCTGTCCTAGTTCTCCTATGAGAAGTTTCTACTGGTGTATATTTTCTATTGGAAATGAGCCTTTTAGGAGTGACTATAGACTGATTTGTATTAAAACTTGTAAATGGCTTAAGAAAAATCTGTGGCTGGTCCATGAGGCAGCCACTAAGGGGTCTACCCACTTGAGGCTGCGGCTGACAAGGGGAGCACTAGTGAGGAGGGGAGGGCCCAGGCCTTCATCCTTCCACCATGTGGGTGGATGCTCCCTTCAGTTGGCTTAGGTGAGACCCCCCCCCCACGTTTTTGTTATTGATGCAAACACAGCCGAGTCATGCGGAATGACACTTTCATTGGTGTTAGTTGGAGGAAGAGGTTAATGGTTACAGAGCTGGTGCCTGCGCCAACCAGGTCAGGCTTCTATAGAGCCTTGAGGTGGGCAGTGGACACTCCTGCTGTGGTCTGAAGACCCTCCCCCACTGTGCCCTTTCAAGCAGTTAATAGATAGAATAAATTCCATTTAAAATATATGCATTTCTCTCTGCTTAAAAAATAACATTTACAATTGAAAAAGTTTGGACTTTTGGGATCCGTTAATCCCACTGCCTCCTCTTGCCTCACAGCGAGGGAAGGCAGGGGCAGGAGCTGGCCTAGGTACAGCCACTGCTGCAGAGCACATGCCCCTGGCACCTATTTACAGGTCCTATGTACACCTGCAGGGAGGGGACCCAACCAGACATTGCCTCCTCTGGCTTCTTAGCCCAGGACAGCACAGTAGGTAGCGAGAGGCATTCCCTTGGCACAGGGACTTGAGACACAGGTTGGGACACAGGGAAATCACCCCAGAAGCCCTGTCAGCCCCTCCTCCTCCCTGAGGAGAAAGCCCTTACTGGGGTCCCTGTCCAGGAGGCAGGACTGTCGGTCAGATCACACACCGGGGGTGGGGGCCTTTGCTGAGCTGCAGCAGAGTCCCCTCAGCCCCTGGTACAGAGGCTGCCCCACAAGAGTTGTGATGCTGACAGCCACTGTCTTGGAGCCACAGGAAAGGGCCCTGTTAGGGAGGGGCACTCCAACCTGAGCAGCTGCCTGTCTGTCCCTAGGTGGCAGGGGCTGCTTCTGTTCTAGAGCAAGGGCAGCGGGCACTGCCAAAGGGCTGCAGGTAGGTCCAGCTCAGTCCAACATGGCGTCCAGTTGGTCAGCCAGGGCGTCGAACATGGTGCTGATGTCATCCAGGATGTGCTTGGTGCAGGTGCTCGGAGTGCTGTAGTAGGGGAAGAACCCAGTCAGATCAGCCTGGGGCCTGTACCATGCTGGCCCAGCGGAGGGGAGCTGTCATCAAGCCCTTGTGCTGGTGCCAAACAATTTGGTGTGTACCTTCTCTTGCTTTCACCACCTCCTGGGGAGTTACTGTCCCTTCCTTACAGATGAGCTCACATGCCTCTAAATGGCAGTTACCAGGATTCCCTGAAGGTCAAAATTGGGTGACTCGTGCACCTGGGGTCCTCTCTTCCCATCAGTGGCCTCCCCAGCCCAAGGCTGTTCCTGCAGTGTTTCCTCCAACATCCCTAGGAGCCTTGCCAGCTGCTCCTTCCAGCCTGCTCCCCCACCATCCCCCTGCCCCAGCTGCCTACCCCTCTCTCTCCTCAGCACTGATGCTCTTCTCTGCGGCTCTCAGTGCAGCTGCCAGGGATGAGCTGGTCTGCTCCAGTCTCTGCTGGGCCCGACCTGGGCCCATGGCCCCAGTGCTCTCAGGCCTTGGAGGAGGCACAGGGCGGGGGCCAAGCCGGGGAGCCAATTTAGGGCCAGAAAATGCCAGTTGAGTGCAGGCCACAGACACAGGCTTGGGGGCTGTTCCTGCAGAGACAAAAAGGTCAGCGTGGGACTCTGGTGGGCTAGACCTAACCCTGCAAGCGGTATCCTCTCCCTGCAGGCCTTGGCCCTCACCTGTGCCAGGCACCTTGATGAGGGCAGCAGGGACAGCTGGGGGCTCCATCTCCCCATTCTGACGACTGCCTGCTGAGTTTTCCAGACCCGGCCCAGGGCAAGGGGCTGCCAGGGGCACAGGGGGCTGCACTGTGGGGCTGGGAGGATGGGGACCCACAGCTCCTTGAGTGGCAAGGCTGCTGGGCTTATTCTGGGGAGGGCTGGGAGAAGCAGAAGAGGACTCACTAGGAGCCTGGGAGGCCAATGGGGCAGAGGCGCCAGGTGTGGCACTGGCCACTCCAAAGGCCAGCAGTGCTGTCTGCAGCGGCTCTCTCTCCCGGCACTTGGGCCTCCGCTTGACAGTGTCTGACTCTGTGAGGTTGAAATCGAGGCCAGGGGGCATGGATGTCTCCCGGGGCGGGGGCCCAGCCGGTTTTGGCCGCTGTTTGATGGTCAGGTTCCCCTCCTCTGCAAATGGCAGACCTTCCCCTGAGCTGCCCCGAGATGGGGGTGTCCCCTCAGGGCCTGGCTCCTCATCCTCCTCTGTGTCTGACACAGGGCCAGTGGGGGCAGGTGGGCCAGGGGGCTCGGAGGGGCCAGTTGGTTCACTCAGTGTTCGCCTCCGGGGCCCTGCGGCCCCCTCCTTGGGTACTGGGCTCCCTTCAAGTGGAGGTGGTTCTGGAGTAGATCCAGAGACAGAGCTGAGGCGCTTAGGGGGTGGGGGTGGGGGGCCTTTGCGTCGGGCCCGAAGGGCAAAAGACTGGCTGCGGGGAGCCCCTCGAGTTGGGGTTGGGCTGGGACTGGTCCGGGGTAGGGCGCTGCGTCCTGGTCTCCGGGTAAGAGTAGCATAACTGCCCAAGGTGCTGCCCACTGGCCCTTCAGCCTCTCCCTCAGCTTCCCCTTCGGTGGGGCCTGAGCGGCTCAGGCTGTGGGATCGGCGTTTGGGCCGAGGCGGGTCCGGAGGGATGACAGGGGGCCCAGCCAAGTAGGAGAAGGCCCGGGGTGCGCCAGGAGGTGGCCCTGGGGCCAGGCTAGAGGGTGAACCCTGGGGGTACATAAAAACATAAGGGGTGGGTCCTTGGCCTGGAAGTGGGGAACAAAGCTTGGGGGGCCGTTCTGTGCCCTCTGGAAGGTTCCTCTCCTGTGGGGTGCTGGGGTCTCCACCACTGGGCTGGGGAGCAGGCTGTTCCTGTGAGTGACCAGACCCCCGTGAGCGTGCCCCAATGCTCTCCTGGCTGGGTGAGCGGGGAGGAGGCAATGAGAGTGGCTCAGGGCCACCCCCTGCCATGGCTGCTTGCAGCTCTGGGCTCAGCTCACTACCCTGAAAAGTGAGGAGTCGTGGGCCAGCCACAGCCAGAGCCTCCCCATTCTCCAGCCCTTCAATGGCCATCAGCTCTGGACCCCTGGCCAGCCGGCTCCCGCCTTCGCCTAGGGCCTCCCCCTGCAGCAAGCCACGCCGAAGCTCCGCCAGCCGCCTCACCCCCAGCATGAGCTTCTTCTGATGCCCTGAGAAGTGGATGGAAGCAGCAAGGTTAGGTGGGCCTGGGAAGCGTCACACCAGTCACCCTCGATCCCATTCTCTTCTTTTGGAGAATCCCAAAGGCACGTGACGCCCAGCCAGAAGGCCTCCAAGCAGCCTCACCGAGCTTGTTGACACCGATCTCCTGCAGCTCCTCCCAGGTGAGGTCGGCTACTAGCTCCATCGAGTCATAGCCGCTGCTCACCAGCTGTTTGTGATACTGTGGCAGCCCGAGCGCACACAGCCACTCCAGCAAGTCCGCCTGGAAGAGCGCCCGGATGAGACCTCGCGGGGCGGGGGGGGGCGCGCGCGGGGGGCGGGCGCGCCCGCGCCGCGCGGCGCGGCCGGGGCGGCGGGCCGCCCGCCGCGGGGCGGGGGGCGGGCGGCGCGCGGGGGCGCGGCCGCGCGCGTGGGCGCCCCGGGGGGGGGCGCGCGGCCGCGCGGGCGGGGGGGCCCCGGCCGCCGCGCCCCCCCCCCCCCCCCCCGCGCGAGGTCTCATCCTGGCGCTCGTCCAGGCGGACTT
>CAUYPK010134644.1:0-18317 GCA_963574355.1 Loris lydekkerianus
CTTAGTTTTCCCAGCACCATTTATTGAACAGGAATTCTTGTCTAGTGTATGTTTTTATGTTTTGTCAAGAAATCAGATGGGAGTACAGGTGAAACTTACTAAATGCAGAATATAAATGTCTGAACACAATAACTAAGAAAAAGCCATGAAAGCTATGTTAACCAGTTGGATGAAAATACTTCAAATTGTATATAAGACCAGCACATTGTATCACATTATTGCATTAATGTACACAGCTATGATTTAATTTAAAAAAAAGAGAGAGAGAGAGACTGTAATAATTTATAAAAATCAAGCAGAAATTTTAGGGCTTAAAAACTCAATTGACAAACTGAGAAATGCATCAATCTCTCAATAGCAGAACTGACCAAGCAGAATAGAGAATTAGTGAGCTTGCAGACATATGAAAAAACAGAAGAAAGAAAGAAAAAAGGAAGGAAGGAAGGAAGGAAGGAAGGAAGGAAGGAAGGAAGGAAGGAAAAAAAAAAGGGGAAAAAAAGATTATTAAGAATGAAGCACACATATCTTTTTTGATCAGGGCTGTCAAACTACCATGCCTGGCTAAATTTTACTTTATTTTTCGTAGATACAAGGTCTTGCTCTTGCCCAGGCTGGTCTCTGTCTCCTGGGCTCATGCAATCCTCCCGCCTCAGCCTCCCAAAGTGCTGGGATTACAAGCATGAGCCACTGCACCAGGCCTCAATATAGTTCTAAATTTTTTTCTCTGTCTTCCATAGTAATCACTCTGAGGTCTATGGTACAATTCACTGGCAGAGAATCCAAGCACTGTGGACTTTGTGACCCCATAGTAACCATCTATCAGGAAGAGGGCATCCTAGGATTTTTCGCCGGTCTTATTCCTCACCTCCTAGATGACATCATTTCTTTGCAGCTCTGTAACTCACTGGCCTACCTCGGCAATACCTATGCCCTGGACAGTGGGGTTTCCACCATGAATGAAATGAAGAGTTATCACAAGAGCTGTCATAGGATTTTTTGCCAGTATGTTGACCTATCCCTTTGTGCTTGTCTCTAATCTTATGGCTTTGAACAACTGTGGGCTTGCTGGTGGATCTCCTCCTTATTCCCCCAATATATACTTCTTGGCTAGATTGCTGGTGCATGCTGCAAAAGGAGGGAAATAAGAGCCAAGGAAATAGTTTGTTTTTCCAGAAGGTCCCCTTGGGGAATACTTACTGTTATGACCTGAGAATGTTAATTTGAAGATGTGGGGCAGGGACAGTGACATTTCTATAGTCCCAGACGCACAAAATTATGGGAGAGAATGTTGATTTCTATACAGTGTGGCACACTTTTTTAATAATCATTTAATCTTGGGAAAATGGAAGAAAAAAGAATGAAGCACACACATCATTTTACCACAAGGACATTTGCACTAGAATATTTATTGCAGCCCAATTCACAATTGCCAAGACGTGCAATCAACCCAAGTGTCCATGAACCCATGAATGGAATAACAAACTGTGGTATATGTGTACCAGGGAGTACTATTCAGTCATAAGAAAAGATGGAGGACTGGGCATAGTTCACACTTTGCATCTTCAAAATTCAAGAAAAAAAACAAGCAAAGGCATGAACAGGCAAGTCATAGATGCTGAAATGGAAACAGCCAATAAATACATGAAAAAAGTCCACATAGCATTTAGGAAAAAGCAATTCAAGTTCAAACAAAATAGCATACTAAATTCCACATAAGTGGCTAAGGCGCCAGCCACCTACACCAGAGCTGGCGTGTTCAAATCCAGCCCGGGCCTGCCAAACAACAATGACAACTACAACCAAAAAATAACCGGACATTGTGGCAAGCGCCTGTAGTCCCAGCTACTTAGGACACTGAGGCAAGAGAATCGCTTAAGCACAGGTGTTGGAGGTTGTTGTGAGCTGTGATGCCACGGCACTCTACCCAGGGTGACAGCTTGAGGCTCTGTCTCAAAAATAAATAAATCAATAAAATAAATTCCACATAAGAAATGCAAGTGAAAAAGTGTCTTGGTAAAGAGTGAGAACAAAATGAGCAGGAGAAAACTGATACAATACTTCTACTTAGAAATTTAAAGAATTTATCAAGTCTTTAAAATTTGTGTATGAGCCAGGCATGGTGGCTCATGCCAGTAATGCTAGCACTCTGGGAGGCTGAGGCGGGGGGATTGCTTGAGCCAAGAGTTTGAGTTTGCTATACGCTATAGCACTCTACTAAGGAAGACAAAGTGAGTCTCTGTCTTAAATAAATAAATAAATAAATAGATAGATAGATAGGTGTTGTGATGCATGCCTGTGGTCCCAGCTACTTGGGAGGCTGAGGCAAGAGGATTGCTTATGCCCAAGAGTTTCAGGTTGCTGTGAGCTGTGATACCATAGCTCTCTACCCAGGGCAACAAAGTGAGACTCTTGTTTCAAAAAACAGAAAAAAAAGATACATTGGTTAGTAAAGAATGCAAGGCATAGAAGAGTGTTATGTTACCTTTTTAAATAAAGAAAAAGGAAAAGATCATATATATTCTTATTTTTTCTATTTGCATAAGGTAACTTTGGGGAGATACATAAGTAACAAAAGTAGTAATCTAATAAAAAAATAAAGTAGTAATCTAAAGGTTGGTGGGAACTGGGTGGATGGAGTGGTGGATAGGGGTAGCGATGACACTCTGTCACACACCTTTTATGCTGTTTATGCTAAATAAAAATGCAAAACAAAACAATATATACAGTATGTAAGATCAATATTATATATACACATAGACCATGGCCTGGCAGCATAGACAACCAATGGTTAACAATGGTGTATTAGTCAGAGTACTCCAAGGAAACAGAATCAACAGATATGTGTGTGTGCAGATAGAGATTTATTTTAAAGAATTGGCTCATACAGTTTTAGAGCCCTAAAACTGCTGGGTAGGCCAGCAGGATGGAGAGCCAGGGAAGGGTTACAGTTTGAATGCATAGGCAGTCTGCTGGCAGAATTCCTTTTTGCTAGGGCATGGCTAGTCTTTGTTCTACTAAGGCCTTCAACTGATTGGATGAGGCTCACTCACATTACGGAGTGTAATCTGATTTCCTTAAAGTCAACCTTGATTTAAATATTAATCTCAGCCAAAAACACCTTCACAGAGGCATGCAAAATAATGTAAGCCAAATATCTGTACACTTTGGCCCAACCAAACTGACATAAAATTAACCATCACAAGTCCACCCCTCATCGACTTGGCACCCAAACATATCTCCCTAAACTTCATCTCCAAATAAATACGATAACAAGGTCACACTTCCACTTAATATGATACAAATATCCTGCATACACCAAAAATACACTAACGCTTTCCTCAGAAGATGCAAAGTCTTTTGGTGATGTTTACTCCTCTTGATAACCTATAACTTAAACACTATGATGTAATGCTAATACTTAAATGCCATGACATTAAGTCAATATCTTCTATGTTCTGTGCTAAAGGGATAAGAGAGAGAAAATAGATATTTGCTTAATACACACAGAGACAGACACAAACATATTCATAGTAAAATAAGAAAGAAATTACTCCTAACAACTACAGTCCTCATTTCTGTGACTGGTCATGTGGTTGTAGCTGGTAACTACCTTCTTCCACTCCCCAGTCCATATTCCCTTTGCCGTCAGCAAACACCTCAGCTGACTGCGGTTCTTCACTTTGATGGGGCGAATGCAAACCTTCATTCCTGAAGGGTGTGGGCCAGTAGTAGCCCTGCCTGAATTGGATAACTGGAGTTTTCCATTGACTTTAATCACAGGGCATAGTAATACTTGGGCATGCCCTAAGGGAATGCCTGTTTAGCAGACATACTCTCCTTTACCTCCAGTGTGGAGTAGCAGTCCAATTTCCCCTTGGTAGTCAGCCAGCACAGTAACTCCTTTCCTTGCCTATTGATTCAGAGACTTGAGGAGCAAAAAATGCCTGGTGGCAGTCTTAATGTCCAGTTCTATGGAATCAATATCGTGCGTGCTGGTGGAAACATTTGTCCCTTTGGAACTAAGACCTCTAGGTCAGCAGAGCATAAGGTCATGGAGAAAGGTAGCAAACATTTTGTTACTGGGGCACTAAGGGTAATAGTAAATGTATCGCTCTCATTTCCACCCCTTGATTCCTGGACCCATATGTTCTGGCTATGGGAGAAAAAGGGCTATTTAACATTGATCCAGGGGACACATATTGTACTCGTATATCCTCCTAGAGAACTCTTCCCCAACCCTACAAGGTTGAGGAAGCTAGTGCAGTAATGCAGTCTTCAAATAGCCATTTTACTATTCTGTCAAGCAGCTGCTTCAGGACCGCAGAGAACATGGTAAGACCAGGGAATTCCATGAGCATTAGCCCATTTCTGCACTTCTTTTGCTGTGAAGTGAGGTCTTTGATCAGAAGCAATGCTGTGTGTAATAACACGTCAGTGGATAAAGCAGTCTATAAGTCTATCGTCAGTAGTTTTGGGAGAAGCAAAACTACTTTTGTCAAAAGAAGGAAAGGCAAATCCATATCCAGAGAAAGCCTCTATTACAATTAAGAACTGTTGTTCCTTCCCTGATGGAACCATTCCAGAGTAGTCACACTACCACCAACAACTAGCTGGTTTATCAGCCTAGAGAATGGTGCCATATCAGGGTTATTCTCTACTGTAGGCAGATTGAGCACTCAGTCACGGCTGTATCCCGAGTGGCCTTAGTGAGTAGAAGCCCATGTTGCTAAGCCCCTGTATAACCTCTATCCCTACCACCATAAGCCACTTTGTTCATGAGTCCACTGGGTGGATGACAAGGATGGCTAGGAAAAGAAGGTGATTAGTATCCACAGAATGGGTCATCTTATTTATTTGATTATTAAAATCCTCTGCTGAGGTCATGCTTCAGTAAGCATTCATATGAGACATACGTATTTTTCTTTTTTTTGAGGCAAAGTCTCACTATGTTGCCTTTGGTAGAGTTCTGTAGCATCACAGCTCACAGCAACCTCAAACTCTTGGGCTTTCAACAATTCTCTTGCCTTAGCCTCCCAAGTAGCTAGGACTACAGGCACCTGCCACAACGCCTGGCTATTTTGTTGTTGTAGCTGTCATTGTTTAGCTGGCCCCGGCTGGGTTCGAACCCACCACCCTTGGTGCATGTGGCGGGTGCCGTACCTCCCAGAAAGGTCTATCCACATATCTTTCTTTCTTTTTTTTTTTTTTTTGTTGACACAAAGTCTCACCATGTCACCTTCGGTAGACTGCTGTGGCATCACAGCTCACAGCAACCTCAAACTCTTGGGCTTAAGTGATTCTTGTGCCTCAGCCTCCCAAGTGGCTGGGACTATAGGCGTCCGCCACAACACCTCGTTATTTTGCTGTTGTTGTTGCCATTGTTTTTTTTTAGCTGGCTAGGATCAGATTCGAACCCACCAGCCTTGGTGTATGTGGCTGGTGCCCTACCCACTGAGCTATGGGTGCTGCCGCATATACCTCTTTCTCAGACTTTGTTAATCAACAATCTTCTTCCCATATCATTGATCATACAGCCAAACCATGGGCCACAGGCCATGAACTCCTATGTAATTGCTCTTTCTCTTTCCAAGCAAAGAGAACAACCCAAAGTTCTGCCCATCGGGAGGATTTCCTTCAGCACTGTCCTCCAGGGATAAACTAGCAAGAGGTTGCTATAAACCAAGCCTGAGTCTTTCTTCCTCTTGTCAAGTATAGGGAACTCCCCCTGAAGCCATAAATGCAAGTTGGGAAAGAGTGGGAACCATGGGTGTCTGGGTCATATTTTTTTTTTTTTTTTTTAATGAGACAGAGCCTCAAGCTGTCACCCTGGGTAGAGTACTATGACATCATAGCTCACAGCAACCTCCAACTCCTGGGCTTAAGTGATTCTTTTGCCTCAGCCTCCCAAGTAGCTGGGACTACAGGTGCCCGCCACAATGCCCAGCTATTTTTTGGTTGCAGTTGTCATTATTGTTTGGCAGGCCCAGGCTGGATTCAAACACATCAGCTCAGGTGTATGTGGATGGCGCTTTAGCCGCTTGAGCTACAGGTGCCGAACTATTGAGACGGAGTATTACTTTGTCTCCCAGGGTAGAGTAGTGTGATGTCATAGCTCAAGGCAACCTCATACTCTTGGGCTCAAGCAATCCTCTTGCTTCAGCCTCCCAAGTAGCTGGGCCTACAGGCACCCCTCCCAACACCCAGCTATTTTTAGAAACGAGGTCTCCCTCTAGCTTAGGCTGGCCTCAAACTCCTGAGCTCAAGCAATCCATCTGCCTTGGCCTTCCAGAGTGCTAGGATAACAGGTATGAGCAACTAAGCCTGGCCTCACCTGGGACACTGGGTGTAATAATTTACTTGTGCCTTTAGGACATGCTGGGACTTTAATCTAGCAAAGGGAGGAGACAGGAGGAGAATTAGTAAGGTCTAGCATGGCAATTGCCTCAAAGGCAATCCAAGGTGAATTTCCTCAGGTAGGGGTAGACAGACTACATCCATTAGCAGAGAAAACTCAGCATTTTGGACCTCAATGTCCCCAGCTTCATCAGAGAATCCCTACACAACTCCATCCCAAATGTCATGATCTCATTCCTTCTGATTAGTGCCCTGACTTTAACATAAGACCTCCAGCAAGGCTGAAGAGTTCAATTTGTATTGTAATTTAGCCACTCACAGAATGAAATTCTGGGTTTGGTTTTCAGTAATCTCAGCTCTGCAGGAGATAAGGATCTCTTTCAGGGAAGACATAGAAGCTTTCAGGTCATTCATATACAACACTTGAGCTGGGAATTTGAATCCTAGAGCTCATCCTTTCTTTTCCCACTTAGTCCAGTGATTTGAGGAACAACCAGCCAATCTCATTATAACTTGTTAGTTTGACAAAAATGTTCAAAAGTATCATATATATACACGGTTACCCAGATCCCTGTATCTTATACATGTTTGATTAGGAACGTCCAATGGTAACATTTTGGACATTTCTATTGCCACATCATGCCACTGATTATTGATACTCTTTACTACTGGAAATGGAATAATCAATATGTTTAAATCTAATCAGATTGGATAGCCAATTCCAGAAACTCCAGAACCCAATTCAGAAAACTCATCCTTCAAATTCTGTTCTTCTAGAGCCATTCTCAGTACCAACATGTGCATTAGGATTCTCTGGGAAAATAGAGCCTACATATAAAATAGAGATTTATTTTAAGGAATTGGCTCACATGATTGATAATGGAGGTGTATCCAAACTTTGCAGGGAGGGCTAGCAGGCTGGAGACCCAGTTTGAGTACAAAGGCAGTCTGCTGATAGAATTTCTTTCTTTCTTTTTTTTTTTGAGACACAGTCTCACTTTGTCACCCCCAGTAGAGGGCCTAGAGGGCGGTGGCATCACCTCCAGCTCCTAGGCTTAGGTGATTCTCTTGCCTCGGCCTCCCCAGTAGCTGGAACTACAGGCACCTGCCACAATGCCTGGCTATTTTTTTGTTGCAGTTTGGCTGGGTCTGGGCTTGAACCCACCACTCTCGGTATATGGGGCTGGCGCCCTACTCACTGAGCCACAGGTTCCGCCCTAGAATTTCTTATTGCTAATGGGAGATCAGCCTTTGTTCCATTAAGCCCTTTAGCTGATTAGACAAGGCTCACCCACATTATGGACAGTAGTCTTTTTTTTTTTTTTTTTGAGACAGAGTCTCACTATGTTGCCATGGCATCACAGCTCATAGCAACCTCAAACTCTTGGGCTTAAGTGATTCTCTTGGCTCAGCCTCCCAAGTAGCTGGGATTACAGGCACAGCTATTATCTGGCCACAACGCCCAGCTATTTTTGTTGTTGTTGTTGTTGCAGTTGTCATTGTTGTTTACCTGGCCCGGGCTGGGTTTGAACCTGCCAGCCTGGGTGTATGTGGCCAGCGCCCTACTTACTGAGCTATGGGGGCCACCTGACAGTAATCTGTTTTATCCCAACTTCATTGATTTAAATGTTAATCTCATCCAAAAAAACACTCTCACAGAAACAAATATCTGTACACAAGGCCTAGCCAAGTTGACACATAAAATTAACTATTACCAATAGTTTGTGGTGAGATTAGTAATTTATTTAAAATGTATTTGTTTTTGCTACTTTTTCTAAAGGAATGTGGCATTTTTATAATCAGAAAATCAGGCAAGATGCTGTGGTTCACATCTGTAATCTCAGCACTCTGGGAGGCCAAGGCAGGAGGATCCCTTGAACTCAGAAGTTTGAAATCAGCCTGAGCAAGAGCAAGACCCCATCTCTATTAAAAATAGAAAACTTAGCCAGTCATTGCATTATGGCAGGCACCTGTAGTCCCAGCTACTTAGGAAGCTGAGGAATGAGGATCACTTGAGCCAGTTTGAGTTTGCTGTGAACTATGATGATGCCAGGGCACTTAACCCCAGGGTGACAGAGTAAGACTCAGTCTCCAAAAAAGAGAGAGAGAGAAAAGAAAAGAAGAGAAAATCAAAGTTTTTAATAACAAAAATTTGCTTTAGGGGTAGCTCAGTGGGTAGGGCGCCGGTCCCATATACTGAAGGTGGCGGGTTTGAACCTGGCCCCAACCAGCTAAAACAGCAGTGGCAACTGCAACAAAAAACAGCCGGGTGTTGTGGCAGGTGCCTGTAGTCCCAGCTACTCGGGAGGCTGAGACAAGAGAATTGCTTAAGCCCAAGAGTTGGAGGTTGTTGTGAGCTGTGATGCTACAGCACTCTACTGAGGGCGACAGAATGAGACTCTGTCTCAAAAAAAAAAAAAAAAAAAGAAAGAAAGAAATTTGCTCTAGGAAGTCTTCCTTAGTAGCCTGGCACTGAGAATATGCCTCCATTTCAGTTCTTTAGTACATTATGTACATATAATGCTTGTCTCTTTAAGAGACTTGGAAGTCTGAAGACAAGGTCCTTCTCTTTTCCTGTCTATATGTTTACCCTAATCACAGTAGATCCTCAGAGAGTGAATGATCTACAACAAAAATAATAATTACCCAAAATCAATACTGTCACTCCACTTCCCCTTTCCAAACCTGCCCATTTTTGAAATTGCCTTGACCTTTCCAGACCCCAAGACTAGAAATGGAAACCGCGCAGCATGTTTTGAAATTCTGTCAATTTGATGTCAAAACTGTTTCTCACCTCTGGCCTTTGCTATCTCCACTATCACTGCTTTAATTTGGAATATCCCACCTATTAACAGATGTGTTTTACTAAAAAACAAGTATGTGTTACAGCATTTTTTTAAAACAATATACAACCAAAAATAACAGATTTTTAAAACTAGATAATTCTATCATTCACCTGGAAAGAAAAACAAATGTGAAAATAGCCAAAAATATTTTGAAAAAGACTGATAAAGAGGTCTAGCCCTACAAAATTTTGAAACATTATAAAACTATAGTAAATAAAACAATATGGCATTGGCATTGGTACTTGGATAGAGCTATGAAACAGAATACAGTGGAAAGCAAGTACACATGTAGTAAGAATTAGATGGAGTAAGTCGGGATAGGGCTGACCTGACACAGCTGGTCTGGTCAGGTCAGTTTAAGTCCTAAGTGACCTTTACCTCATGTCTCCCATTCTTGTTGTTTTGTAAATTTAGCTCCCACCCTAAAGATTTCTATATTGAGTAGTTTAGAAGAACTTATTTAGGAAATTAACTTTTGAATTGGAAAAGTTATAATGGGTCACTGGGTTATGCTGATTATTATTTAAAATAAGGGTTAATGTGGTCTTTGCTTTAAACTTTTAAGTTTTGGAAATGGAAGATCAGAAGGGTATTGGAGTGGCTACTCTCACCGTTCTCCAGAATCGCTGGCCTTCTGACAAAGTTTGGTGGTACTATCCCCATCTCTGCATATTGGCTGACAGTGACAAGGGGCTGGACCCTCTTTATCCAGTAACAAAAGTAGATCCACATATTAATACATCTAGGAATGTAACATATGCTACCAATTGCATTACATATATATATATTTTTGAAACAGAGTCTCACTTTATCACCCTCGGTAGAGTGATGTGGTGTTGCAGCTCACAGCAACCTCCAACTCCTGGGCTTAGGTTATTCTCTTGCCTCAGCCTCCAGAGTAGCTGGGACTACAGGCACCCACCACAAGCCCCAGCTATTTTTTTTGTTGCAGTTTGGCAGGGGCCAGGTTCAAAACTGCCACCCTCGGTTTATTGGGCTAGCGACCTACCCACTGAACCACACGTGCCACCCCATATTACATATTAATTGTGGAAAAGAATAAGTATTCTGGAAAAAAATCAAAGTGGATTTCTGTGTGAGTTTTTTGAAAACATTAACAATTCTCCAATTCTTAGACACCAAGTCTTTGATTCTCCAACATCATTTACATATCCAACAATTCACTATTGTAGACACTATTGTAGTCAGACTCCACCAGTTAAGGATTCAGTCCCACAAGGATGTTCCTACTTGGTTTTTTTTTTTTTTTTTAGACAGAGTTTCACTTTGTCACCCTCAGTAGAGTGCTGTTGTGTCATAGCTCACAGCAACCTCGAACTCGGGGCTTAAGTGATTCACTTGCCTCAGCCTCCCAAGCAGCTGGGATGACAGGTGCCCACCACAAGGCCTGGCTATTTTTTTGTTGCAGTTGTCATTGTTGTTTAGCAGGGCTGGGCTGGGTTTGAACTTGTCTGCCTTGGTATATGTGGTCAGCACCCTAACCACTGAGCTATGGGTGCCAAGAAACCCCACTCAAAAGTATAATTAAGACATTCACTACAGCTTGAATAACAGAAGATGGGGGACAAGCTAGATGGGGGACAAGCTAAATGGGGGACAAGTCAGTAAGTGACTGGTTAGTTCCCTTATTCTTACAAAGAGTTATCATGCAGCTATTAATAAAAACTTCCTAGTTGTATTGATATGGTAAAATATTCAAGATACTTTCTTTTTTTTTTGAGACAAAGTCTCAAGCTATTGCCCTGGGTAGAGTGCCATGGTGTTGTAAGTCATAGCAACCTCAAACTCTTGGGCTCAAGGGATTCCCTTGTCTCAGTTATTCTATTTTTAGTAGAGATTCACTTTTTTTCTCAGGCTGGTTTTGAACTCATGAAATCAAGCAATCCACCCGCCTGGGCCTCCCAGAATGCTAGGATTACAAGTGTGAGCCCAGCCATTCAAGATACTTTTAATACACCCAACAGTATGTACTCTGAATTGCCATTTGTGTGGAGAAACAGTGTTTATACTTCATGTTTATAAATTCAGAAAGCATTTGGAGAATTCAGAGTATCTAAAGGTAACTGTGCTTGCCTCTAGTGCTGAACTAGAGAGATGCAGGCTTAAACCATTTGCCCTTTAGCAAGCACCTTTTGAACGCAGAGCAATTTTTCGTTATTACCTATTAAAAGTAAAATACCACACACTACCAAACACCTGGTATTTTGCGAGACACCAGTATTAGAAAACGATTTTGGAAATTTTATATCTTGTAAAGAGCCCCCTCCAAGGCTGGGCAACACGACTCAACCAAGTTTTAATTTTCAATCAGCGGTATGGATTGGGCTGATTCGGCCCCTATGGATGGGCTGACTCTTGTTCAATTCGCATCGCACCAATCCTGTAGCTTCCTAAAGGCATCTAGCACTTTCTATCTTGCATTACATCTCATCTTCCCTAGGCCTTAAAACAGCTAGGGAAAGGTCGTTATTAGACCCACTCTGTGTACCCCAAACACCTAGTATACCATCAAGTACGTAAATTTAGAAAACTCCAGTGAAAGGGATAAAAGCAGCAAGGGAAGAAAACTAAGAGCAAAACGCGCACCTGGGGGAGGAAAGAAACCCACCCTATGCCCTTCCGACGCGTGCGCCTCACTTGCGGGGCAGATAGGCCCTGCCTCTCGCAGAACAGGCTGCGCGCCCCACCCCGCCCGCGTCCTATGGTCTCGGGTCAGCAAAGCTGGGCTCAGGCAGCACGCGCTGCCGGAACCCTGTGGGCCTAGACAGCCACGGCACAGGCTCCTCCCCCGCGCAATGGCGCCCCTGCCGGGGCGCTGGGGGGCGGGGCCATGCACAGCCCTGTGGCTGCGACCCAATCAACGGGCGCTGGACGACACTCCACCCAATGGCGGTGGCGCGCGGGCACGCTGGGGGCGGGCCGGGTGCGTCCGACTGTTCCAGAACGCCCGGATAGTAGTACCTCCTGGCCACGCTGAGCCGGCCCTGAACCTTGCGCACGCCGGCTTTTTTTTTCTTCCTTTACTGGATCAAGCTATGGCGGCTGTGAAGACCCTGAACCCCAAGGCCGAGGTGGCCCGAGCCCAGGCGGCGCTAGCGGTGAACATCAGCGCGGCTCGGGGGTTGCAGGACGTGCTGAGGACCAACTTGGGGCCTAAAGGCACCATGAAGATGTGAGGCGGGGCAGGCGGGGCAGGCGGGTGGGTCGGGCGGGCACCTCGCGCAGCTCCGGTCTGGCGAGCTCAAGCCGCGGACTCGAGTCCGCTGCCTCCAGGCCTCCGCGCTGGCCGCTGCAGCCCCCCTTCCCGGTCCTCCTTCCTGCACAGAGCTGCTCCTGCGTCTGGGTTATCTCGGTGGAGAACAAAGCTTCCCTCGTGCGCGGCGCTCCCCCGCCCTCGGGCTCCCAGCCTCCGTGAGGGCTCGGCGCTGCACAGTTCACCTTCCTTCCAGGAGATAATCCGCCCCGTGACTCCGGCTACTTAGGATCTGGGAAAAGCTCAGTTTTTATGGGACTTTTAATTTGGTTGCCGTAGAAAAAGTGACACTGGTTCATTTCTACCCGTTGTACAGGTTGGTTTCTGGCGCTGGAGACATCAAGCTTACCAAAGACGGCAATGTGCTGCTTCACGAAATGGTGAGGCTGCTATGTCAGGTCAAAAACCTCTTGTTTTTTTGTTTTTTTTGTAGTTCGCTTGATTTGTAAAAAGATTTCTAATGTTAATTCTCAGGTAGGAGAAAATTATACTCATGGACTCTCAACAGGTAGTCATCCAGAAAAGGAAGGTAATAGGTAATGGTTCTCACAATACTAGGAGGAGCCCTAGAGCCTGACAGCCTTAACATTTGAATTCCTGCTCTTTTGCCATTCATAGTCTAACAGATTATAATTATGTATTTAAAATAATTATAATAAAATCTGAAAGATTAAGGTTGATTGACAGAATCAGCTGGGGAAAATGCAGCAGGGTGGTTATGGTGTTTGTTTATTTATTTTTTGAAACACTTTGTTACCCTGGGTAGAGTGCTATGATAGCATAGCTCACAGCAACCTCAAGTCCTGGGTTCCAGTGATGATCCTCTTGCCTAGTTTGTGGTTTTTTTGTTTGTTTGTTTTTTAGTAGCAGTTTGTCTGTTACATCTCCTCCCTCCATCTCCAGCTGGATAAGAGATAAAACTCCTTAATATTGGCTCATGCCTGTAATCCTAGCACTCTTTGGAGGCTGGGTGGATCCTCTGAATACAACCTGAGCAACAATGAGACCCAGTCTCTACTAAATACAGAAAACCTAGCTGGGTGTTGTGGCTGGTGCTGGCAGTCCCAGCTACATGGGAAGACAGAGGCATGAGGATGGCTTGAGCCCAGGAGTTTGAGTTGCTGTGAGTTACTATGGCACAGTACTCAACCAAGGGTGACAGAATGAGACTTTTTGTCTCAAAGACAAAAAAAAAAAAAACAACTAATAATTTTTAAGTTCCCAGGGATCAAAAAATAATAATTATTATAGGGGGAGTATCTGTTTTATTTATCCCTGAATTCTCAAAGCCTAGCAATTCAAAAATTCAAATGCAATAGAGAGAAATGTCTTGCCTTGGATTTTTTTTTTTTTTTTTTTTTAGACAGTCTCAATGTATCACCCTCGGATTTGCTGTTGTGTTACAGCTAACAGCAACCACCAACTCTTGGGCTTAAGTGGTTCTCTTGCCTCAGCCTCCCAAGTAGCTGGGACTACAGGTGCCCACCACAACGCCCAGCTATTTTTTGGTTGCAGTTGTCATTGTTGATTATAGCTGGCCCAGACTGAGTTCAAACCCACCACCTTCCATGTATGTGGCCAGCACCCTACCCACTGAACTACAGGCGCTGCCCATTGCCTCTGATTTCAGACTAAAATTTAGGGTTTTGGTAATAGGATACTGTGCTGTCAACATCCAGATATTTATAAATATTTCCAGTAAAGACTGCTTATTCTAGGGGATGTAGTTTTGTTTTTAGTGGGCTAAATGGTTGCTTTTGTCATCAGAGAACAAGTGCATCCATAGTTTAAACTTGGTATCAGAAATCTGTGGCTTCTTTTTATTTGGTTTTTATTGTGAAATGCGACAAATGCAAAGGAGTGGATTAAACATTTACAGTTTGAGGAGTATAAGGTAAATACATGTAGCCACCAACTAAGAAATTCCCTCCCCCCTTATACCACCTCTTTTCAAGTACCAGGGGTCTGTGTTATGACTTTTTCCTTAAATTACAAAGCTATCGGCTCGGCACCTGTGGCTCAAATGGCTAAGGCGCCAGCCACATACACCTAAGCTAGCAAGTTCGAATCCAGCCCAGGTCCACCAAACAACTACGGCTGTAACAACAAAAAAATAAAAACCCGGGTGTTGTGACGGGTGCCTGTAGTCCCAGCTACTTGGGAGGCGGAGGCAGAATAGCTTGAGCCCAGGAGTTGGGAGGTTGCTGTGAGCTGTGATGCTACAGCACTTTACCCAGGGTGACAGCTTAAGGCTCTGTCTCAAAACAGAACAAAACATTACAACCAAATGCTATGTAGGGCCCCTGATCCTGTTTAATTGAGAATCTCTAGGATGACTTTGGAGATGTGAATGTCCACACAGAGATACTTAGCATCCATAATAATGTATGCTAAGAACACTATTTTATTTCCCTTTTTAATTTGGTCGGTGCTGCTGGGCTTTTATTTTAGAGGGTACCTGGCTATCATACAGAGAGATCTGAGAAGTAAATTTGTTAATTTTTTAAGACAGTCTCACTATGTCTTCCTCTGTAGAATGCTGTGGCATCACAGCTCACAGCAACCTCAAACTCTTGGGCTTAAGTGATTCTCTTGCCTCAGCCTCCCAAGTAGCTGGGACTATAGGTGCCTGCCACAATGCCTGGCTGTTTTCTTTGTTGTAGTTGTCATTGTTGTTTAGCAGTCCTGAGCTGGGTTTAAACCTGTGCCCTAACCACTGAGCTATGCACACAGAGCCAGAAGTAAACTTATATGAGAAAATGTTTTGATCATCATAAGTGAGCATGTGAAGTAGCTAATTTTGACATTTTAATGGAAGTAATATGTAGCCAAACACTTGGGCAGTTTTTTAAAGTAGGTTGCATGTTTTGTTTGGGGTATATTTGGACTGCTTCACTTTAAGTGATTCTTATCTTTTTCTTTTAGCAAATTCAACACCCAACAGCCTCCTTAATAGCAAAAGTGGCAACAGCCCAGGATGACATAACTGGTGATGGTACTACTTCCAATGTCCTAATCATTGGAGAGCTACTGAAACAGGCGGATCTCTACATTTCTGAAGTACACAGACTTGTTTATGTGGTATTTTATCGTATATAGGGAAGTCTGGTATTTGTTTATATAAATTGATGTGTTAGTAGTACCTGAGGTCATAGAGTAGAATATAGAGATCAGGGAACTTAAATCTAGGAACCTGGGTCTTTATCCTGGTCTGACACAATTAATTGCTACCTTGAACAATTTTTGGAAACTTCTTTGGCTGAAAAAAAAGTTGTAAACATGATTTATATTTGTCTTTATAACATAGATTAATAATTGAGATCTGAAAATGGGATGCCCAGGACTAGGCATATTTATTTATAAACTTACACTTAAATAAGAATTCCACAATTTTTTAACCCCAGCTAGTCAAGACTAAAGCAAACCTTAACACTAATCCACTGTCAGACTTTGCTAGGAAGAGAGAATGATATGGATTAGTTTCAAATTACCTGAGACTGCATGTTGTTAGGACAAAATTTTGGGTTTTGATACTGTTGCTTGTGGTGTGCACAGTGAACACCCAAGTGTGCTTTATAGTTCCCTTGGCTTTGACCCTGTGCTAGAGCAATGCCTGTCTTTTCCTCTGCATTGAAAGGTGTATTTATCCTTTTAAATGTATTCAGAAAGCCAGCACATTATTACTTTGATTGTATTAAAAGATATAAATGATTTAGAATATACCTTCAGAGATTAAAATTATCTGAACTTTATCATGAACTCATGAACTTTTAATTGCACTAATTGAAGGCATGTGTGTACTTGTATGTTTATTACAGGGTCTTCATCCCAGAATAATCACCGAAGGATTTGAAGCTGCAAAGGAAAAGGCCCTTAATTTTTTGGAACAAGTGAAAGTAAGCAGGGAGATGGACAGGGAAACACTTATAGACGTGGCCAGAACATCTCTTCGAACTAAAGTTCATGCTGAACTTGCAGATGTCTTAACAGAGGTATGTGTTAAATATTGTGTGTGTCAGCTATAGTACACCTAAGTAGGAAATCCCTGGTAATAGACACATTGGTGTACTTACCAATTCCAATTACAGGGTGTTAGTCTCCATAACACGCTGTGTGAAGCCAGATATGGTGGCTTACACCTATAATTCTAGCATTCTGGGAGGCAGAGGTAGGAGGATCACTTGAACTCAGGGTTTGAGATCAGCCTGAGCAAGAACAAGACCTGGTTTCCACTAAAAATAGAAAAATTTGCTGGGCAATCTGGTGGGCAACTGTAGTCTTTAGCTACTGAAGAGGCTGAGGCAGGAGGATCACGTAAACCTAGGAATTTGAGATTACTGTGAGCTAGGCTGACTCCACAGCATTCTAGCCTGGGCAGCAGGGTGAGACTCTGCCACAAAATAGACACACACACACACACACACACACACACACACACACACACACAGGCTTGTTTTTGTTTTTGTGGTAATGAACCCTAATCTATGTCTCTGAAAAATAAAATGAGAAAATTAATAGTATACCTCAATAGGTTACCAAAATATAACTAGAGCTTTTATTAAAAAGCTTATAAAATGGTAATATGGTCATTAGAAAGTTTTTAATTATCAGGTTTTTTATTTTGGTTTTTTTTTTTAGAGACAAGAATCTCACTTTGTTGCCCTCAGTAGTGTGCTGTGGTGTCACAGCTCACAGCAACCTCCAGCTCTTGAGCTTAGGCGATTCTCTTGCCTCAGCCTCCCAAGTAGCTACAGGCACCTGCCACAACACCTGGCTATTTTTTGATTGTAGTTTGGCTGGGGCCCGGTTCAAACCCGCCATTCTCAGTATATGGGGACAGCGCCCTACTCAGGGAACCACAGGCGCCACCCATGTTTTTTTTGTTTGTTTTTTTTGAGGCAGTCTCACTGTGTCGCCCTTGGTAGAGTGTCATTCTCTACCAAGCGATTCTCTTGCCTCAGCCTCTCAAATAGCTGGGTCTACAGCTGCCTACACAATGCCTGGCTATTTTTTTGTTGCAGTTGTCGTGTAGCAGGCCTGGCCCTGGTTCAAACCTACCTGCCTCAGTATATGTGGCCAGCGTCCTAACCACTTAGCTATGGGCACCGAGCCAGTTATCAGTATTTTTAATAAAATAACAAGAGAGATGTGATTCTTTAGGTAATTACAAATTGAGATTTCAAAAATATAAATTACTTTAGTCTTTTACATGTAATGTACTTGCTTATAGAAAAAAACTTAAGTCCAAAGATTTTTAACTGAAGAAACTGTTGAAATTTGTGAAAAACAAGTACATTAAATGTTTTGATTTCTGCAAATTGTATTTTAATAGTTAAACTCCTATTGTAGGCTGTTGTGGATGCCGTTTTGGCCATTAAAAGAAAAGATGAACCTATTGACCTCTACATGGTTGAGATCATGGAGATGAAACATAAATCTGAAACTGATACAAGGTAGGTGATAGAAAGCTATGAAAAACTTAACCATATATTAAGAGATTTATAGGTGTTTTTTTATAGGAATTGCTAGGTGACTGTTCACTTTTAGTGACATTTTCTCTTGAAATAAATGAAATGTTACGCTCTATTTGTGGTCAAAATGTTTCTAAAAACTGAAATACATCAGCCACCTTCCAGTTACTGAACTTAGAGGTATAAAGCATAATGCGTGGAGGCTGTTGGAGAATTTTTAAAAAATTTTTTCAAAGACCTAGTTTGAAAATGTTTTTAAAGGAGGTGATCACATTTCTGTAGCCTATCACTTGAGCCTATGTCTCAGACTTTTTTTTTTTTTTTTTTTTTTTTTTTGGTGTGGGGGGGTTGTTTTGGCCGGGGCGTGGTGTG
>CAUYPK010134650.1:0-61914 GCA_963574355.1 Loris lydekkerianus
AAGTATCTCAGGAATGGAAGAAAAAGTATCCAATGTACTCAGCCCTACTATGAAGCTAAATTATAGCTTTCACATGAAGGCTATAACCCAACTATAGCACAAGACTATGGGGAAAGGGCCAAGGAAGAGGAAGGAAGGGGGAAGGCTTTGGTAGAGGGAGGGTACAGGGTGGGGCCACACCTAAGGTGCATCTTAGAATGGGTACAGGTGAAACTTACTAAAGGCAGAATACAAATGTCTACGTACAATAACTAAGAAAATGCCATGAAGGCTACATTGAACAGTTTGATAAGAATATTTCAGATTGTATATGAAACCAGCACATTGTACCCCTTGATTGCACTAATGTACACAGCATTTTATCAATAAAAATTAATAAATTAAAAAAAAAAAAATCTTGTGAGGATGACATGGTGACCCAAGTCTGAATTTGAAAATCTTCAGTGACTATCCACACTTAGAAAGAAATAGGCCAGAGTTTTCTTTCAAATTCTCAGATTTCAGTTGTGCGTGATGGCGCACCAGGTTGTTTTAGAGTTTTACCATCTGGGTAAGAGGATACTGTGTGGGGAGTAGGCTTTTATGAATTCCAAATTACTATTTAACATTTACTACAAGTGTTATTAAATTTTTAGCTCAAATCTTCTAAGTGCCTGGCCCTTGTTTTCTTTCTTGGACCAATGCCTAGCTTCCCATTGGATTCAGGTGCCACACAGGGTGGGTAAATCCGTGGAGAATGTTCTGCTCAAGGTCCTGTTCCACCTGCAGTGAGAGACACAAGCAGGCCCTACTCTGGGGAGAGAAGGGCCCTCTCTGAGTGAGCATCTCCAACAAGAAAAGACTCACAGTGGAGGGCAAAGCCCCTCTTCTGCTGCAGCCAGGGGCCTGCTGCAGACCCAGCTCTCCCCAGAAGCCAGCACTTCCTAGGTCTAGGGCAGTGTTTTTCATCCTTTTTTTTTTCTCTCTCACAGCACACTTGAACCTATACTTAAACTTCCATGACCTACTTAAATTATGTTAATCAAAAACAAGAATTTAAAAAAGAATATACTGGCTCATCACCCGTAGCTCAGTGGTTAGGGAGTCGGCCACATGCTCTGGGGTTGGTGGGTTCAATCCCAACCGGGGCCTGCTATACAAACAGACAAAAAATAAAATAAAATAATAAATAGCCGGGCCTTGTGGCAGGCACCTGTAGTCTTAGCTACTTGGGAGGCTGAGGCAAGAGAATCGCTTGAGCCCAAGAGTTTGAGGTTGCTGTGAGTTACGACAACACAACACTCTGAGGGTGACATAGTGACTCTGTCTCAAACAAAAAAAAAAAAAAAAAAAAAGGATATACTACTGTGCTTTGAGTATCTTTCAAAAATAATTTAATTAATAATCTTAAAAAATTTTAAGATCCTCTCATGGCACACCAGTGTGCTGTGGCACATCGGTTGGAAGTTACTAGTCTAGGGTCTAGTCTTCCTGAGAGACTCCCCATCTTGACAGCATATTGAGGTGCTGATGGAACACCCTCAGAAAAGTCATCTCTCAAGCTCCATTCACCAAGATTCCTGGGTGTTTATGGGTTAAAATTCATCTACACCCCAGAAAGATTTGTTGGACTCTTAACACCTGGTACCTTAGAATGTGACCTGATTTGAAGACAGGGTCTCTACAGAGGTAATCAAATTACAGCTGAGTCATTAGGGTGAGCCAGAATCCAATATGACTGCTGTATAGAAAGGACAGATTTGGCTGCAGAGACAGACATGCAGAGACGCAGAAAGAGGACCATCTATGAGCCCAGGACAGGCCTGGCACAGATTCCTCCCTCAGGACCCAGCAGGAACCCTGACACCTTGACCTCAGATGTCCAATCTCTGGAGAACTATCTGATGTTTAAGTCTCTCAGTCTGTGACTCTGTTAGGGGAGCCCTGGACTAATAAACTAGCCTCCTGTCCTCCAAGACCCAGGCAGGTAAAGCCCAAAGCGGCGCCTGTGTCTGAGCTGGTCCTGTCTTTGATGGGCAGCCCCAGGAGAGAGGGGAAGGAGCTCAGCAAGGGCAAAGACGTGTTAGCAGGAGTATCAGAAGCGATTTGGGGGGTGGATCTGTGGCTCAAAGGAGTAGGGCACCGGCCCCATATGCTGGAGGTGGTGGGTTCAAACCCAGCCCCAGCCAAAAAAAAAAAAAGAGAAGTGATTTGGTTCCATATGGAGGATTGAGTTCCTCAGCCCAAATCTAAATGTAATGAAAACCGTGTGTGTGTGTGTGTGTGTGTGTGTGTGTGTGTTTACATGCGTGCTTCCTATAGTGTGTGTGAATGCATGCCTCACATAGGACAGTGGGCATAAAATGGTTGCCCAGAAGTGAGGTCCCCAGGAGCAGCCCACAAGGCCTTGCTCGCGGTGGTGCCCATTTGGTGACTGCCCTGTTTCTGTCCAGAACTGTTCCTATTCAGCTTGGGGCCCAGTCAAAAAGTAAATCTCCCCGCCCATAAAAATAAATGACTATAAAAATATTAAGTCCTCAGAAGGAAAATTTCTATAGCAGCTTTAACTGAATGCCATGCTTTAAACCATCAGTTGCTTCTCTTCAAAATCTGATAAGAAAGCTGATGACTTCGAAACAAAACAAAACCAGACGGGGTCAAACCTGGGTTTGCCGGAAACAAAATGGAGAGAAGTGGGCTTTTTAAAAAATTAGTCGAGGCTTAGCACCTGTGCTCAGTGGTTAGGGAGCGGGACACGCACACCGAGGCTGGGCGGTTCGAGCCGGCAGCAATGACAGTTGCATCCAGAAAAATAGCAGGCGTTGTGGCGGTCACCTGTAGTCCCAGCTACTAGGGAGGCTGAGGCAAGAGAACGGCTTAAGCCCAAGAGTTTGAGGTTGCCGTGAGCTAGGACGCCACCGCACTCTAACGAGGGTGACATGGTGAGACTGTTTCAAAAGAAAAGAAAAACTAGCCGAGTTTTTAATAAATGGGATTAGATTGCTGTTCAGAAGACCAAGCAGAAATAAGTTCTTTCCACAGGGAGGGTATCCCACATTCTTTTATGTCTCTTACCTTTCTTCTCCTTCCTCCACCTGAATCTATTCCTGGCCAGAAAAAAATACAAGAGACTTAGTCAAATTTGAATTTCCGAAAAACGAAGACTAATTTTTCAAAGTATAAATATCTCTAAAATATTTCACGACACACGCTTATACTAAAAAATAATTTGTTGTTTATCTGAAGTTGTAATTGTATTAAGCATCCTTTTCTTTCGGGGTGTGCTCAATCTGGCGACCGTCTCCCTGGCCCCAAGGCCGGACCCGGGCTGAGCTGAGCTGAGTCGTGTGGCGGCGCGTCCCGGTTCCGTTTACCGCCAGCCCTGAGAGCTACTCGGCCGTCGCTTTTAGGCAGGGAACGTGGCTGCCCCGTGCCCCAGGCTGGTGATGGGGGGCAGGGCCTGGAGACCCCGGGAGCGCCCCTAGGGGGCCGGGCGCCAGCTCTACCCACCGGGGCGCTGGCGACGGGGACCCCTTTTGCGTCTAGGGGTCCATGGGGAAGCCGTTCGGGTGGACTAAGGAAGACCGTCGGGCCCGCGGTCACTCTGAACTCCGGAGTGGCCGGGCCCCGGGCGTGGCTGCGAGGGGCGGGGGCGCCCGTGCCGGCCGCGGGGCGCCAGGCAGCGGAGCCAATTCCCGGTCCCCGGGCCCGGCCCGCCTCAGCCCCGTCGCGCCTCCTGGTGGCCACAGATGGGATGGAAACGCCGCTCACTGGCGCGGAGAAGGGCTGGGCGGTGGGTCCCTCACGGAGAGAGTGCTTCCTGGGGCAAGGAAGAAGAAAGAGACCGTTTCCTCCGAAGACAACGCTTTCAGAGTCTTCACGGACACAGTAGTCACAGCTGTGAGTCGCCCGAAGCACCAACCAGGTCACCCCGGGGACTTGGCTCAGCTCATCCCAGGCCCACACCCTCACCTGCTCCTGACCCAGGCTGCGGCAACCCCTCCCCCTCCGTCCTATCCGTTTTTCCTCTCCAGTAAATGACTTCCCTCTGCATAAAACCTACTGTTGTTTCTCTCACGTTAAAAAAGAAAAAAAATTGATCCCACTTCCCTTCCCGCTACTACTCTGGTTTTAGGGAGGTTTTGTTGTTGTTGTTTGATTGCTTCTTTTTGCAACAAGATTCCCCTTAAAGGCCTGTGTTCTTTGCCTCCTGTGTTCTTTGCCTCCAAGTTCCCTCCATTCTCTTTGTTCGAATTTCCATTGTGACATAGAACACAATAGAGAAAAGAGGTAAAAACCGGAACATACAAGCTTGATGATTTCCCTCAAACAATTACCTTGCAACCACGAGGGTAGTCAGTGGACAAGGGCTCAGAAGCCTTCCTGCGCCTCTCACCCTTTCCACCTCCAAAGCAGCTGCCCTCCTGGCTGTTATGGCATTCTCCATGGATTTACTTTGTTTTACCATGTAAGCATGCATCCCCAAACTCTGTTCTTAATTTTTACCTGTTTTCTGAACTTCAGATAATGAAATAATACGAGATGTCTTCCGTGGCCAGCTACTTTCATTCAATACTGTTGGTAAAATCTGCCTGTGTTGACATGTGTAACTAACTGCATTTTATTTGTTTCTATTTACAGAGTCTTGCTGCATTATTTATCGATTGCTGTGTAATAAATTGACTTTATTATAAAATATTATAAAATATTATTATTATAAAATTATTATTATTAAAATAAATAAATTGTGTAAAAAACTTAGCAGCTTAAGATGAACATTTATTATTTCACGTATGTTCCGAGACTCAGGAATCTGACGGTGGCATCGCTGGGTGTTTGGTTCAGGATCTGTCTGGCAGTTGCAACCAAGCTGCCTCCTGAGGATACAGGCTCTGAGGACTTGACTAGGGCTGTGGGATTCTCTTCCAAACTCACCCCCATGGCTGCTGGCAGGAGACTTTGGTTCTTCACTACCAGGGTTTCTCCATGGGGCTGCACTTGACGTACATTCCCCAGAACAAATAAACCAAGAGCCAGAGCCTGAGTGAGAGAGGTCCCAAGATGGAAGCTGCAGCGTCGCATACCTAATCTCTGAAGCAGCCGGCCACCACTGCTGCCCATGAGCTACTGACCCTGTGGACCAACCCAGCTCCTCAGGAGAAGGGACCATGCAAGATAGGAACACCAGGAGGACAGGGATCATTGGGAACCATCTTAGAGGCTGCCTACCACAAGCTTTGTGTAAAAGTAGAAAAATATATCCACGTTTCATTTGGGGCTGTTATGAATAGCGCTTCTGTGAACTTTCCTGGACGTGTCTATTGGCTCTCACATGCACATATTTCCGTCGGGTAAATACCTAGAAGTATAATTGTCAGGTCACTGCCTATGCATGACATCAACTTTAGTAACTAATGACAAACTGTTTTACTAAGTGATCTACAAATTGACACTCACACCAGTAGTATATGAGATTTCCAGTTGTTACATGTTCTCGACACCAGTTGATATGGTCAATCTCTTTTAACTTCAACCATTCTGGTGAGTTTGAAGGGATATATCATTGTGGCTTTATTTATTTATTTACGTTTTTGGCAGGGCTGGGTTTGAACCCACCGTCTTTGGTATATGGGACTACTCCTTTGAGCCACAGGTGCTACCCTCATCATGGCTTTAATTTGCACATTTCTGATAAAGTGTTTGAACAGCTTTTCAGTATTTGTTAGCCATTGGGATATCCTGTCTAGTGAAGTGCAGCGGGCATAGAGCTGTGGCACTCAGATAGATCTTCCTTCAAGGAAGGACTTGGAGCCCAGCTCTCAGGAGAGTGGTCAGCACACATCTGGCAGTTCCTGCAGCGTCTGCCTTATCTGCGGAGAACCACCTTGTCCAAGGTCACGCTCTTCCTGGGGGAGCCCGTGCTTTGCCCATGCAAGGACAGACCTTTCCACTTGACATGGGACAGGCTAATGAGTAATGTCCATTCCTGAGCCCCTGCCAGGTTGGCCCAGGCTCTGCTGAGCTCCAGCATAGCCCAGCTCCTTCTGTGCTCAGTCCTGCCTCTGTCCCCTTTTTTCCCAGTAAGACTCTCCATTCCTGATGATTCCTGATAAACATCTCGAAGCTCTGACTCCTTCTCAGGGTTGCTTCTGAAGAACCTGGTCTGCAATGGGAAGAGCCTTTTGCGAGTTCATTTCTCTATTGAATTCTCAGGGTTTTTTCTCTTTACACCAATTTGCAGCTTTTTGTTCACTAAGAATACAAGTCCTTTGTCAATTATGTGTGTGGTAAATACCTTCTCCCACTCTGTGGCTTGTCTTATTAATTTCTTTATTGTGTCTTTGAAGAACAGAAGGTCTTCATTTGGGTGTAATTCAATTTATCAATTTCTTTCTAGAAATACTCTTTGTATCCTGTGTAAGAAGTCTTTTCCTACCCTAAGGTTCCGAATATATTCTCCTGTGTTGTATTCTAAAAGCTTTTATTGTTTTGTCTTTTAAATGTAGATTTATAAGCCACCTGGAATTAATTATTGTGTAAGGCATGAGAAATGATACATGGGGGCTGTGTATCATTTTTTCCCAAATAAATATCCTATTGTCCCAGCACCATATTTTCAAAATGCCTCCTTCTCCCCACTGTTTGCAGTGCCAGCTGTCACGTATATCCAGTGTGTGAGTCTGTCCACACAGATGGGTCTGTTTCTGAATCCCTATTCCCTATCATTAACCTATTTGTCTGCTCTCGTCCTGATTCTACACTGTTTAATTCCCATCACTTTCCCCCCAAATTTCAAAAATTGTAGTAAAATACGCATAACATAAAATTTATGTGTTAAAATTTTAAGAATGGTTAAGATGATAAATCCAAGGCGGATGGATTGCTTGAGCTCCAGAGTTCGAGAACAACCTGAGCAAAAGTGAGACCCCGTCTCTACTAAAAGTAGAAAAACTAGCCAGCTGTGGTGGTGCATGCCTGTAGTCCTGGTTACATGAGAGGCTGAGTCAAGAGGATCTCTTGAGCCCAGGAATTGGAGCTCACTGTGAGCTATGACAACACAGTGCTCTACCCAGGGCACAAAGTGAGATTTGGTCTCAAAAAAAAAAAAAGAGTTTTATAGTTTTTAAGTCTTACATCTCAGATCTTTGATCCATTTTAGTTACTTTTGAGTATGTTCTTAGGTAAGGGTCCACCTTCATTCTTTTACATGTGAATGTCCACTTTTACCAACACCATTTGTTAAGAAGACTGTCCTTGCCCCAGTGAATGATCTTGACCCTTGTCAGAAATTATTTTAACATACACATGAGGATTTATGTCTGGGCTCAGCATTCTATTCCCTTGGTCAATAAGTCTATATGCCAGTACCACACTTTTGATTACAGAGCTTTATAGGGAGTTTTGAAATCAGGACGTGTGATGCTTCCAGCTTTGTTCTTTTTCAAGATTGTTTTAGTGATTAGCAGTCCCTTGAAATTCCATATGATTTTAAGATGGTTTTTCTATTCCTGTAAAAAAAAAAGTTGAGATTTTGATAGAGATTGCATTGAATCTATAGATCACTTTAGATAGTACTGACATCTTAACAGCCTTAAGTCTTTCAGTCCATGAACATGGGGTGTGTTTACATAGATTTATATCTCTTTAAATTTCTTTCAGCAATGTTTTATCATTTTGTTGTATAAGTCTTTCATCTTTTTGGTTAATTTCGAAGTGTTTTATTCTGTTTCTGCTACTGTAAATATAATTGTTTCTATTGTTTCCTTTTCAGGTTATTTATTGTTAGTGTGTAGAAATGCAGCTGATTTTTGGTGTATGTTGACTTTGTATCCTGCTACTTTGCTGAAATCATTTATTACTTCTAATAGTTTTTTCCTTTTTACGTGTGAAATCTCTGTGGTTTGCTGCATACAAGGTCATATCATCTGCTAACAGAATTATACTTCTTCCTTTCCAACTCAGAAGCTTTTTATTCCTCCTTCTTGCCTAAATGCTCTGGCTGGAACTTCTCGTACTATGTTGAATAGAAGTGATAAGAGTGGGCATCCTTGCCTTGTTCCTGGTCTTACAAACACTTTCAGTCTTTCACCCTTGAGTATTTTGCTGTGTATAATGCGCACTTGTTTTGCCCAAATTTTTGAGGGGAAAAATAAGGATGCACATTATACATAGGTTGTTTAGCTTGGGAGGGAGCTTGGGGGCCCAGCAGGCTGCCACGCCCTCCCACCTGGGCCCAGTGGGCACTTGAGCTTCCATTCTGAAAGGATCTGGGATCTGGAGGGAGCCGGACTGAGCAGCCTCCACCACGCACCGTGATGGGGAATGGGGAAGTGGCAGGGCTGGCAAGGTGGGCTGTGGCCTTGTGGGGTGAAGGTTGAGGCCTGAGGCCAGCTATGAGGAGGGGACCAATAGCCCCATGCAGGCCCCAGAAGCTGAGCAGCCCCAGAAGTTCCTGCTCTGCCAGCTTGGCATGTGACATGGTGGGGAGGGCAGGGCTCCTGGGAGAGAGGGACGAGGCAGCCTTCACAGAGCACAGGGCTGTGTGTTTACTAGAAGAGCATCAGCCCTCCCCAGATGCGTCTCTGCTGGCTGAGAGAGCCAGCCACTTTTCTCGGAGGAGCATTTTCCTGAAAGTTTAGGCCAAAAACATTATACACAGCAAAATAGCGTCTATTCACTGTGCATTTTTTATATATGTCTTTCATTAGTTCCCCTTCTCTTTTAATCCCACTTGGAATGGGGTTTTTCTCCTGCAACTGCTCCGAGAAAGTCCAACACCGCCTCCTCCTGGCTAAATCCAGGGGCCACTTCCCAGCCTCCACCTGGCTCTTCTCAGCAGCAACCCCACAGAGACATTCTCTCCTCCCTGACTCGCTTCTGTGCGTGGCTTCCAGGACACCACGTGCTCCTGGTTTTCCTGACACCGCACTGTTTGAGCCTTCTCAATCTCCCCTTCCTCATCTCCTCCTCCCCAGACGTGACCTCCCTGCACTCATTTCTATGGTGATCTTATTCATCATGGAAATGCCATTTAATCCCAAATGTATATTTCTGGTGGGACCTTCTTCTCAAAGCTCAGCCTCGTACATCCAGCTGCCTACCTAACTTTTCCACTTCACGAGTCTCAAACTAACACGTCCAGGATAGAGCTGTCAGGTCGTCTCCCAAACCTGCTCCACATCCTGCCTTCGCCTCCGCAGCTGATGGCAGCTCCGTCCTTGTAGTTGCTCAGGCACCAGTGTCGTGGCAGCATCCTGACTGCTCTCTCTCAAACAACCCATCCAATTCATCAGGAAATCCTGCTGTATTTACCTTCAAACTAGGCACATCCCAAATGCAAACTCTACACCCCACGTCCACAGCTGCCACCCAGCCAGAGCCTCCAGATGGACAAATGGGTGGCTATGGCCCATCTGCAGCCTCACAGCACATGCAAAATTCTCAGGGAGATTAGTGACAACTTTCTCACGGGTCTTCCTGCTTCAATGTCGCTCTCCTCAGTCTTCTCTGAACATGACAGCCAGAGGGATCTGTTTAAGAAATAAGGCAGACTCTGTTGCTCCTCTGCTCAAAATCCTGCAGTGGCTCCCGCTGTATTTGGAGTAGAAGCCAAAGTCCTTCCAATCCCTGCCTGGTGCAAGTTCTGCCCTCTCTGAGCTCACGTTCCACTGCTCTCCCTCACTCACTCTGCCCCAGCCTCCTCGCTGTTCACACACACCAGCCCACTCTGGCTTAGAGGCTGTGTGTTAGCTTCACCCTCTGTCTGAACACGTTTCCCCCAGAGATCCACATGGCTGACATCTTTACTTTTTCCTAGTACTTTGGGAGGCCAAGGTGGATCGCCTCAGCTCAGGAGCTCGAGACCAGCTTGAGCAAGAGTAAGACCCCATCTCTCCTAAAAAGAGAAAATACTAGCCCAGTGTTGCGGCAGGCACCTATAGTTCCAGCTACTTGGGAGGCTGAGGCAAGAGGATTGTTCAGGCCCAGGAGTTTGAGGTTGCTGTGAGCTATGATGACCTACAGCACTCTACCCAGGGTGACAGATAAAAAACAAAACAAAACACACACACACAAAACCTTCACTTTTTCGAGCCTTGGCTCAAATGTCAGCTTATAGATGAGCTTCATTCTGAACGTGAAAATCGGAACATCCTCTCCCCTTCCTCACCTTCCTGCCTCTATTTTCTCTCTCTCTTTTTTTATGAATCATTTTTTTTAATTAGGCAATTTTATTTATTTTAAAATAAGTACTTTTTTAAAAATTTCAGGTTAATGTGAGGGTATGAACAAAATCACAATATTTGAATTTGTTACATAGAGTCCCTCTTGTAGCTATGTCTGCCACCCAAAAGGTGTCTGTCATACACCCCACAATGGGCCCATTCGGTGGGAGCACCAACCCCCTGAGCCCCTCCCCGCAACTTGAATTGAAATGAGTTTTTCTCTGATGTGGGCATGAATTAGACATCCACTGGCTTCATATTAGTATGGAGTACATTGGGTATTTGCTTTTCTACCACATACTTTGCTGACAAGAATGCTTTTCAGCTCCATCCAGGGTAAGCAGCCAGAGAATGTTAACTTCAGGTTGAGTTTTCTTCAATAAGCTGGAGTGAATCTGTGGGCTCACAGCAAAAGTGGGATCTGTGAATGGTTCTCTTGGTTTAGAGAAATCAGGGAAAGATGATCAGTTCTTTCACCAACAAACCTGAAATCTGCCATGGTTCATACACTAGTGTGGAGATAGGTGTTTGCTGCACCACAAGCTCCTCCCCCAGGCTGCCCGACACTGTGTCCTCCCTAATTTGTCAGCAGCAGAGATGAGCTGATGCCCAGGAGTCAGGACTTTCACTTTCAGAGGTGTTGGGTGATTTGCACACAGCAGGCTAGAGAAATTTCCATGAAGCCAGCTGAGCTGCTGGTCAATGGTGCCTACCCCGTGCAGAAAGTGACCGCCACTGGGCAACCATCTGGTTGCAGAAACCGAGGATCACTTCCCAGCAAGCTTCTGTCTCCAGAGCTGAAATCCAAGAAGTAATTGTCATGTGGTTCTTGTCCACCAACTCTTCCACAATGGATGCACATGTGAATAAATATTAGATGATCAGGCTGAATGGGAAAAGCTTTTTGGCAGCCATGTGAGGACTCTAACCTTCAAATATTTATTCTGCTATTTCAGAATACCTGCTCAAATTTCAATTCATTAAATAAGTGCCATGTAATGAGTCAGACTTCAGCAATTTTCAGAGTTCCCACACTGGTGGAGAAAAGAGATAAAAGAAAGGCAGCTTGTAAACAGTGCCCAGGAAAGTTCCAAAGTGGGTTTAGCTTACTACATTGCTATATTGCTGGGGTGCATTTTAGTTAATGGATGGCAGCAAAAAAAAATCTGTGAGAAGAAATTTTAGCACGCTTGAATTTAAACCCGAGAGTCATTTCAAGAACTCCATTCTTGCCAGAGTCTTTGTCCTCATTTCTCTCAGCTTCAGGCCTCAGTCCCCTGCTCTGACATAAAAAGTCATATTTAAGTGCCATCAAAAAAATTCTCCAAGAAACAAACACTTGGCCCAGTAAGAGAGCAGATCCTTTAGAAAACTCTGAGTTAAGAAGGTGAAGCGAAGGCTGTTAAGAGTAGATGAAGAGGCTCGGCGCCTGTGGCTCAAGCGGCTAAGGCGCCAGCCACATACACCTGAGCTGGCGGGTTTGCATCCAGCCCGGGCCTGCCAAACAACAATGACGGCTGCAACCAAAAAATAGCCAGGCGTTGTGGCGGGCGCCTGTAGTCCCAGCTACTTGGGAGACCGAGACAGGACACTCACTTGAGCCCAGGAGTTGGAGGTTGCTATGAGCTATGATGCCACGGCACTCTACCCAGGGCAACAGCTTGAGGCTCTGTCTCAAAAAAAAAAAAAACAAAAAAACGAGTAGATGAAGAGAATGAATAACCACACATCTTGGCCTCCTAGGGGTGTACAGGATTGGAAACTCCTGAGTTTCCAATCCTGCCCTGCTTCAAGGTTATCAAGTTCAAGGCTGGGGAAGAATTTATTGCTTCTCTCAATTTTTTTTTTTTTAAAGACAATTATTTTCTATAACACTTTCAAATCTTTAAATCAGGACAGGTCTTAAAGGTCCCTTCAAACTTCTGGCTAACATGGATTCACCCGACCTGGAAATCTGCATGTGTGGGCATTGTGGGAACTACTTTGAACATAGCCTGGGAGCTCTGAGAGGGGAGGATCACATGCAAGTGCAACCACAGGCCGTATTCTGAGAACTCTAGGGGCTACGGTAGGCTGTAGTACAGAAGGTGGACACACTACACCTGACCCTGCCAGTTTCCATCGTAATGAGGGCTCTGTGTGTGTGTGTGTGTACATGCACACGCTTCTTCCTGGCCTCTCAAAATGGGAAGATGGAGAACAAGGATTGTGGAACGGGTGCAGCACCCTGTCACGGAAAGGCCTGGGTCGCTGCTGGGTCTTCGATTTTATATCCATCCCTCAGATCAATATCTGACCTGTATGGATACCACAGGAAAGGCCATTTGCTCCAAATCAGCGCTACAGAGAGGGCGCCCCACAGATCACTGCGCTTACACACGTGCTTTCACTAACGTCCCAGAGGAAGCCCCTGGAGGGAGCACCGAGACTAAACCCCAGGGGTTTTGTCCCTACCCCAGCTAGGGTAGAGGAACTTGGTTCAGCCTAGTACCAAAGAGAACTTTAAAAATCATACCGAGTGAGGTGGAGGAAGCCTCCGCTTTTTCTCACTCTAAAAAGGATTCCTTTTTTAGCACAGTGAAACATTCAAAATTCTACTCAAAACTCAGCATTAGTATTAAAAATGTAAACTCCACCTAAAACATGCTGTTCCTGAAGTGTCACTCTTGACATTTAGTGAGATACCCTGTCATTAAGTCAGCAGACTTGAAAGATATGGGGGTTTTCAGTGAATAGGGAAGTAACGCTGTGGATCACAACACCGGGGTTTCATCTCCATCCTCAGAAGCACTTTGCTGATAATCACATTAATCCTTGTAATTTCCATGATAATAGACCCCATCAGTGTTTTGTGAGTAGGAGTGGGTAGGTGGGGCAAGATCTCCTTGGGATCGTGGGAAAAAGTGACTGCAGAGCTCTGAGCCAGGAGCTGGCTGCAGGGAGAGCAGCCGCTGTACCCAGGAAAAGGGGGGCCCATGCTGCCTTTTATGGGGGGGTTCATCTCTCCTGGCTTGCCCCTTCTAATGGGTGCTGTGTCAAGAAGAGGAACAGTAAGCTTTTGGAGGAACTTGGAAAGTGATGCAGAACACAGCCAGTGACTGGAGTCCCAGAATGTGATGGACAATCAAGAAATAAAAAAGCTGCAGAAACTCTGGACGTGATTGTAAAGCAAGTAGACTAAGGAAGCAGATACAGACGCAGACTAACGCATATTGATGAGGCAGCTATCGTTATCCCAGTAAAATTACTGGATGTCTCCTGGGGAATCCTCAGATCTGGTGTAAAGATCAGGGTTCTTAAAGTCTCTCATTCAATTTTATTCACATGCCTTATTTTTTATCAAAATACCTATCAGCAGCCCGGCATGGTGGCTGTTGCCAGCTACTTGGGAGATTTGAGCCCAAAAGTTGAAGGTTACAGTGAGCTGGGATTGTACCACTGCACAGCAGCCTGGGTGACAGTGTGAGACCTTGTCTCTAAAAAAAAAAGGAAGAACAATTTCAGACCCTCTTAGTTGACACCAACCATGCAAACAAATTTAAAATTTTAAAGAATTTTGGTCTTATCTGATTGTTCACATATCTCAAATGATCTGATATAATCCTAGCACAATGAATATTAATTTGTCTTCTGTAGTTTGTTGCAAAGAGACAATATTTCCGAGAAAACCTATTAGTAAATTTAATGTATTAAAAGACACTTGGAAGAAAGACTACGATTAGGGGTAATATAAAAGATTAAAGGGGCAGAAGGCAATTCTAAATGGTACAGACAGAAATAAACATATTACAAAGCATTTCTTTAATCTTGGGTCTTAGTCTCACAAACTAACAAAGCATTCTTTGTTAATGAAAATTACAGCCCTATCGCCCTCTATGGGAACCAGACTGGAAGACACAGAGGTAAGTCTGAATTGGTTCACACCTCAGTGCTATCCTTTGCTGCCATTATCCAGATTTTAAAGTGTAAGCCTTAAGTTGAGAGGGACACAGCTCCCTTCTTATGCGTCCCCAGGCTGACAGGTTAATGCTGAGTCACATCGTGCTGAACAGAGAGGGCAGTCCTTCCCATACTCACCTTAAATTTGTAGCAACCACTGGCTGCCAGGACCATTAATAGGCCTTTGCTCAAGGTCCTGGTTAAGTGAGCCCCAGCACTTTTACCCCACTTCACCTGCACTCCTGGAATTCCATAGAAAACAGCTGCTTAGAACCCTCTAACCCATCCTGAACTTGCCAGCTCCATGTCAAAAAAAGTACCACTTTGCTCTTAGAGGCTGCAGTGAACATTGCTTTATGATCTCAAATGGTGAGTGCCAAAGGTCCAAACCTTCAGGCTAGCTTAAATGTCACCCCACATTTACCACAAAGCAGCAGGGCCCAAATGTTTGGATCATGTACCCAAATCAGAAAAAGTATATATAATGCACCAATAAATGTATTATTTATTTATAAATTATAGAAGTGTACAATTGTACAATATATTATGTACATTATAAAACACACAAAAATAGAAATTTAAAAGGATGAGATTAAATACAAATAATCACTTTAACACTTTCTCAATGGATTGATCATCTGCATACCCCCAGGATGTATACACTTCCACCTGAAACAACAGCCCTAACGCATGCCAATGATTGCTGTTATTTGGGTTTTTAGCTCAGGTTACAGAAAAATGTACAAGATCACATTTTTAAGTTTTGCAAAATAGCCCTAGCATCAAGTTTAAATGGATGAAGACGCACGGTGCTCATTTCTTGAGGCATATTTGGTTAATCACTACACAGTTGGTAAAATGTCACCTTATGGGTCACTGACAGATATTTCACTTTAAGGCAGACTTGGGGGTTTCATGGAGCTGAATCACAATATTTGGGGGGGAAGTGCTTTAAAGAAACATTTAAAAATAAAGGATCAGGATTTGCCCATATTTTTAAGCCAACAAATTAAATAGACCCTATGAAAAATAACTCTTCTGCCTACAAGACTTACAAAAAAGGCATTCCAAACAATGGCCAAGGCAAATGGATTAAAATAAATCGCCACACATCTGCCTAAGTACCAGTGAGCTCTTAACGTTTTTTCTTTGATGGCCCCAGTATCCAATCACAGAGCTGGGCACACAGAAACTCACTATGTGATAATGATGAACAACCTACTAAAAATTACATAAGGCTCTGAATTACACTTGAAGAAAGAATTGTTACTAAAAAACACTCCAGTGCGTGGTCTAAGTGTGGTCAGGAATAACATGTCTGGAGAGGCTGCCTATTCCTCAATACTCCCTTCCCATTTCCACATCAGTTGTTTGACATCAGTACCTCTCTGCTTCCCCTAGGGCCTGAGCTTCCAGCACACAGTGGAATAGAACAGCTGGACAGGCTTATCCTTCTCCATCTCTCAGTGCAAGCTGGGAAGAGCAAAACAGAGCACAGTAACAGGTATTGTTCCACACAGTGGGTTCCTTAAATTAAAAAAAAAAATTCATAAAAACTAAAAAAAAAAAAAATTTAAAGAACAGAACATCTAACTTTGAGACTGAGATATCCACATGGAAAACACCTCTGGGCCTCAATCAATTTTTATAACATTAAGATTCACAATTGCTATTCTTTCAATTGTGGCAACTAAGTTTCCTCCTGGAAGGCTTTGTTTAAATGGGTACTTTACCAATTTAGGTAAAAATATTACACAACTTAAGTGACTTTCATAAATAACCAATTTCACTTTGTATACACGCTATGCTCAATTGTTGACAAAATGTTACTATTTCTTGATAGAAAGAAAATTGAAATTTCAGATTTAATCAGATTAAGTGCAAACTAGGATAAATTATTAATCCTATTCCAGAAACAGAAAGAAGAGATGTGGAATTCGGTGACTTGCAGGAGAGGGGAGAACCACATATTGAAAGCTCAGTTCCTTCACTACTGCAATATGGACAGAGGTTACCTAAAGTACTCATTAGAGGAAAAGTTATTTTATTTACTTGGGAAAAATATGCACATCACACAAAGGGCAATGAAAAACAGATTGGTGAAATTTTCTAATTTGAGGTGATGCTGTTTTTTAAGCACTGTGGTGAGTTACCAGGTTGTGATATCATCCACTCCAGAGTCTTAAAACCACACAGCAGCTAGTTGTTTGCATGAACTAGTATAGCCTCTTTAAAAGCAAAATAGCCACTAGAAAAGAAACACTTTTTCTGAAAAGTACCTTTCAAGAAACTAAGAAATGTGTATACTACACATTGTGTTTGGTTTGCTCACTTTCCTTAACTTTCTGCCACACACGTTTTCTCTAATCGCTCCTTTCCCCTGACATAAGCCGGCTCACTCCCTGCCACACACTCAGGTTATCAGTAGCTGCCTCAACCCAGACTGGCACTTCACAGCAAGACCTGATTTGAAAAGTAAACCCAACCTTCTCACTTGTAAAATGAAACAAAAGAAACAACTCCTCAGAGGCAGAGTGTCCTCCCTGCCAAAGAAGGGTCTTACTAAACTGGCCATCAGGGCTCCAGCAAAAAACCTGCTTTGATCATTTGACAGGAAATATCACAATCTAAATTTAGAACCAAAAAACCATTCATGTTTTTGGTAATTTTCAAATTTTATTTCCAACTACTGCAGTAATAAAGTACCAGGGGTAATTCTGCATTGAAAGTAGTAACCTTCTAAGTAAATAAGGTCACAAATTAGTATTCCAACAGTACTTTGGCCTATGAAGATTTTGGTAGGTTACAATCAAACTCATAATACTACACTTTTGCTTCCTCCATACTAGTGATAAAAATATTCACCTCACCTCAATGATTCAACATGTATACAATTCTGCTCTTTATAAGCACTATCCTTCCACAGCTGTACTATGTGAGGGGGAACCCCTCTCACTCCTGGATTTTTCCACAGTATACACAAACAGCAATTGCTTCAGCAGTAATGTACAATATTAGATTTTTAGTTGAAAAATAAAAGAATGGATTACCCTATTTATGTCCTTTCTCTGGGAGTAAAAAGACACACACCATTGAAAACGTACAATAAGCCAAACTTCTATTTTATTGACAGGAGTCCAAAACGAATACAAAAAAGCCTCCTTTGTGTGTTATATTTACTTTCCTTTGAAGGCTTCTGATGAAGTCAAGTAGATTAAAAGCTAAGAATGTAGTTCAGCTTTTATAGTGACCTTTTTAAAAATGGTTTAATAACATAAGCCACTAATATCAGAGAATATCTGGTCCCACAATCACTTTCAGACCTATCAGCTTATGAGAAGAGTCAGATCCTGCATTGATCTACTAAGACAGAGGCTTAAACATATTTTAAGCCATTAAAAGCTATTTTTATAATCTGTCTGATAACTGTGGGCAATTAAGAAAAGGAAAATTCTGAATTGTAGCCCTCTATAGTATGTGGAATGTGAAGAGAATGCCAACTAATGATCAAGATAGGTAAAAATGAAAGGTTTAAATCTATGAATGGAGCTGCTATAGTTTTTATCACTGCAAAATGTCAAGAAGTGAATAACAGAGCTTATCAATAAACTTGGCAGATGTTACTTAAAACATTTGTGGTGTTTATCATACATTAATGTTTACTGAAACTAAAGCTGAATGAAGAAAAGTTGCTCATTGATAGATTTTCATGTACCTTTACTTTTACCTGGACCGTGACACATTGATCAGACAATACATAGCCCACACTTACGGACAGTTAGAATAACAAAAGATTTATTATCATTTGCAGATGAAATAAATGCACCATCCCATACTTGACAGGCTCCAATAAGCCTTAGGCATTTTCAGACTGTACCAAGGCTCCACCGCTGCCTAGTTTTATTACGCAGACTTCTAGAGTAAAGAAACTAAGACCTCCCTCCCTCAACGTCACTTCTGTCCTGTTTCTGGTTTATTATACACTTCCAAAACAGCAACATTTTACAAAGATGTGCAGAGACTGTGGTCCCTTCAGAGAAGTGCTCAGCCATCATCTTCCTCTTCCTCTTCCTCTTCCTCAAAGCTGTCTTCAAAGCCCTCACTGTCCTCCTGGTCTTCGTCTCCCTCCATTGCTGTGTCCCACTGTGGGTGATTTTCTGGCACAGGCTTAGCCTCATGAACTTCCAACTGGAAAAAATTAAACAGATTATCAAAAATCGGGGGAGAAATAATGGAAGAAAAATCTGATAAACAAATGGTTTTATTTGACCACAGAAATTATAAAGAGATATTTTTATGGGTGCAACTCTACATTTAACACATTCATTTAGAATACTTCATCCTAAAAATAAAACAAGTACATCTGCTAACATGTAAATATAAATTTCTAATACATTTCGATATTTCGATTTTGTAGAAGTTATACTATTTATGAATATATTTCTGTGGGACAAAGCACTAATAATTGTGATTTCTGAGCAAGGACACTAAGTAACATCTTAATAGAAGTCTTCTGCTGAAGGAAAATAAAAGAGCTATTTTGTAGTCTCTAGACTTATGAATTAGAAGTCTGCAGCCAATGAAAAAATATGAAACAGTCATGGGGGAAAAAAAGAGGCTCACCTTTACTGGCTTCCCTCTGCTCTCTATAGCGCGACAATACTTTAATAGCACCTCTCTAACATAAAAGAACGCCTTGATACTTACAGAACCCATTTGGTAAGGCCCTATAAACTTACAACATATTGCAGCACATTAAGATGTATCAATAAAGCAATTTAAATTAAGCAGTTACTCAAATGGAAAACTGTCATTTGTTAAGAGTCACGATTCTTACCTTCAGTGGTTTAATCTGATCCAAACCCATATAAGAGTCTGATCTCAGAAACACCGTATACTGATAATTTCCAGGCTTGCCTGGTGCAGGAAACTTCAGTTCTACCTAGAAAATAAAATCAGTAATTAAAAATCCAAATTTTGAGGAGGAAATTCACTCCTAATATTCCTAGATAAGAGTATTCAATTAACAACCAGGTGTTTACTCAGCTGATATAGAAAATGTTAACCAATGTTACAAAAGTCCTAACAAACATCTTATGTGAAATGTATTATTATACTACATAAAAAGGAAACCAAGTTATGCAAAATTGATGGAGTTAATGTCCATCTCCACCGTTCAAGAAAGCATATTGGAAAAAATAAAAAGAAAGCATGCTGAAAGCTACCCAAACCTATGTAGACATCACCTTCATAACTTGAAGAAATTAAATAAGGTATAAAAGTAAATGAAATTCTGGAATAAAATAAGAGACTTGATGAAAAAGGAGATAATTCGTGTCAAATTTTCTTATTTCCAGAATAAATACCCAATCTCTAAAAGGTCAAGAGAATATCTTATTTTCTAGCAAATCATAAACTTGAAATTCAAACAGTAACAAATTCTTAGAAGTATTTAGAATTCTTCTAAATTCTTAGAAGTTTCTATTTCACTTAGACAAAGGAAAGAGTAAATTTTTTAAAACGAGATTTGAATGCTCTGGTGATCTGGCTCCAAAATCCATATTTTATAGCCAGGATTATATATTAAAATATGCCAGTAAGAGAAAAAAAAAAAAACTTAAGAAAAGATGGGGGTGGGGGAATCTTTAAAAAAAGATTAATCTCAGTTTAGCTTTCTAACTATAACAGAAATCTAGAAAACTATATAAGAAAACTGTCTAAGCCTGAAAGTAAGACAAAGAAATAAAGGGCATCCAAACTTAAAAAGAAAGAAGTCACATTGCCCCTGTTTGCAAACAACATGATCCAATATATAGAAAAACCCAAAGTTTCTACCAAAAAAACTGTTAGAATTGATAAATTCAGTAAAGTTACAGTATACAAACTTACAAAAATCCGTAGTGTTTCTATACACAAAGAACTAGCTGAAAGAGAAATCAAGAAGGCAATTTCATTTAAATACCTAGGAAAAAAATTAACCAAGAAGAGAATCACTTGAGCCCAAGAGCTTGAGTTTGCTGTGAGCTATGACATCATGGCATTCTACTGAGGGTGACGAAGTGAGACTGTCTTGAAAAAAATAAAATAATAAAATAAAAATGGGCAAATAAACTGAGTAGACACTTCTGAAAAGAAGACATACAAATGGTCAACAAGTACATGAAAAAAAATGCTCACCATCACTAATCATCAGGGAAATCCAAATCAAAACCACAGTGAGGTACCACTTCACCCCAGTTAGAGGATGCAGACAAAAAGGACTGCTGATACACTGTTAGTAGGAATGTAAACTTGTTCAGCCATTATGGAGAAGAGTATGGAGGTGCCTCAAAAAACTACAAACAGCACTACCATAACGATCTAGCAATCCCATTACTGGGAATTTATCCAAAGGGAAAGAAATCGGTACATCGAAAAGACATCTGCACCTCCATGTTTATAGCAGCACTATTCACAATAGTCATGATATAGAATCAACCTAGGTGTCCAACAACAGATGAATGGATGAAGAAAATGTGGTGTATATACATACACAATGGAATACTATTCAGCTATAAAAACGAATGAAATCCTGTCATTCATAGCAACATGTATCAAACTGGAGAACATTATGTTAAGTGAAATAAGCCAGGAACAGAAAGTTAAACACCACATGTTCTTACCCATATGTGGAAGCTAAAAAATGTTGATCTCATACAAATCAAACAAATTAAAAGCAGAACAGAAGATACTAGAGGCTGAGAAGGGTAGGGAGAAGGAAGGGATAGGGAAAGAATTGTTAAAGGACACAAAATTACAGCCAACAGGAGGAATAAATTCTAATGGTCTGTGTCAACTGTAGGATGTTAATGATGTATCATTTCAAATAGCTAGAAGGAGGTTACTGAATGTTTCCAACACCAAAAAATGATATATGTTTGAGATGGGTATGCTAATTACCCTGAATGGACCGCTATATATTGTATATGTACCAAAATATCACTATGTACATGAGTACGTATTATTATTTGTCAATTAAAAAAATAAAATTAGGCCAGGCGCAGGGGCTCATGCCTATACTTCTAGCACTCTGGGAGCTGAGGTGGGAGGATCCCTTGAGCTCAGGAGTACAATCCTATCTCTACTAAAAACAGAAAAATCAGCTGAGCATCATGGCAGGCACCTATAGTTCCAGCTACTTGGGAGGTTGAGGCAGGAGGGACATTTGGACCCAAGGAGTTCAAAAGGTTGCTGTAACCTAGGCTGATGCCAAAGTACTCTAGCCTGGGCAACAGAGTTAAGACTGTCTAAATAAATAAATTCACATGAAAAAAACGCTCATCATTAATCATCAGAGAAATGCAAATCAAAACCACTTTGAGATATCACCTAACTCCATTAAGATTAGCCCACATCACAGAGTCCCAAAACTGCAGATGCTAGCTTGGATATGGAGAGAAAGGAACTCTTTTACACTGTTAGTGGGACTGCAGACTAACATAACCTTTATGGAAAGAAGTACGGAGAACTGTCAAAAAATTAAAAGTGGACCTTCCATTTGATCCCGCAATCCATTACTGGGTATCTACCCAGAAGAACAAAAATCATTTTACTACAAAGACATCTGGACCAGAATGTTTACTGCAGCTCAGTGCATAACTGCCAAGTCATGGAAGCAAGCCAAATGCCCATAAACCCATGAACGGATTAATAAATTGTGGTATATGTACACCATGGGATACTATGCAGCCATAAAAAGATGGAGACTTTACATCTTTTATGTTTACCTAGTTGGAGCTGAAGCACATTCTTTTTAGTAAAGTATCTCGAGAATGAAAATATTGTACCTAATGTACAAAATATGAATATGAAACCAATATATAAACACTTACACACTAATATGAATGATAAAACAAATATAGTCTAGCAAAGGGGAGAGGTGAGGAGGGAAGGGGGAACGAGAGAGAACATTTGGTGGGATCTCACCAAATGTGCACAATAAGAGGGTATTCAGTACTTCCCCTGAGTGAAAGGCTCTCCTACAACTTGAACTTTACCTTGGAAGTGAGAACAATGTACCCTAGAAATTTGTTCTTTCATATTAATTTGAAATTAAAAAGATAATAATAAATAATTCAAATTTATAAATCGTACTACAAAAAATAAGCAAACGAATGAACAAATATTTATATTTTATTTTTGGTAAAAACAACCATGTTAATAAAACAAAATAGGGATAAATAGTTGCAACTCATATCACAGAGAACAGATTCCTTAACAATTAAAAAAAATTCCTGAACCAATTTAAAAGACCCAACAAAAATGAATAATGGCTACAGACACACAGAAAAATATGACTCAAAACACTGAAATAGAAAATTAAAACTACACAGAATCCACTGAGCAGAGTTAATTCATACAAGAATCATCGTCGCCTATGGCTCAAGCAACTAAGGCGCCAGCCACATACACCAGAGCTGGTGGGTTCGAATCCAGCACGGGCCTGCCATACAATGACAACTACAACCAAAAAAAAAAAACAGCCGGGTGTTGTGGTGGATGCCTGTAGTTCTAGTTACTTGGGAGGGTGAAGCAAGAACCCAGGAGTTGGAGGTTGCTATGAGCTGTGACGCCACGGGCACTCTACCCAGGGCGACAGCTTGAGGTTGTCTCAAAAAAAGAAAAAAAAATCATCAACGTATACTACAGTGAGTCAGAAATACCTTTACATTAGAGAAAAGACTTAACTAAATAAACAAGCAACCTTACTTAATACCACCAATGTAAGGTAAACTGATACGATGTACCCGATGTGATACACTCAGAAATACAAAATAGGTCACCAATGTAGTACACTTGCCAAAAAAATTAAGATAAATAAAATGATAAGTAACCAATGAAATAAATTAAGTGATATAGTTTGCAAAAATACTTTGCCTGACTCCTGAAAAATGTCAATGGCATGAAAGAGTAAAATGAAAAAGGACAAGGAAAATGTTCTAGAATAAAGAGGCATGACAACTAAAGACTATACATCATCCTTGATTAGATCCTGAATTTTAAAACAAAACAAAAAACTATAATAGACACTAGTGGAATATGCGAGGAAATGTGGATGTGAACTGCATGTTATCAATAGATAATAATGCCGCATCAACGTTCAATTTCTTGAGTATGATAATTGTATTGTGCTTATAAGACCCTAGTTCTTAGGAGACATATGTCAAGAATTTAAGATGTCTGCAGGAAGACATATGTCAAGAATTTAAGATGTCTGTAGGAATTCAAATTGATCAGGAAAAAAGACACACACATACACATATTCGTTTCATGTGTGTACACACCTAAAGTGGAAAAAAAAAATACAAATTCAGCAAATTGCAAACGATTAGTAAATGTAGGTGAGGGTCCACAGAGGTTTCATCATTTACTGTGCTTGTAGCTTTCAGTACCTTTTAAACATATTAAAATAAATGATAAGAGGGAAAAATAACACTGAGATGCATTTTTTTCCCCCTTTCTGACTACCAATTATGCTCAAAATGCCTCACATGCTAAGAGGCAGTGGGCATAGTTAAGACATTCATTCTTCCTATAAAGAAGTAAGTATCTAGCAGTATCTATCAAAATTACAGATGTAGCTCTGGCCCACCCCTATAAATTTATCATTAAACTATTTAATACATTTATCAGTTGGTTAAGAAGATTAAAAATAATTGTACTAAATATCAACATTATAATACTATCTTGAAATGTAACAGTCTTGCCCTTGTCTACCAAGTCCAGGAAGTGAGAACCTTCTTTGTCTCTTTTTCATACACACACAAAATCAAGAAGAAAAACAAAACAGAATGTAGTTCACAATGGTTAAATATGTTCACATATGAGCGGCACCTGTGGCTCAGTGAGTAGGGCACTGGCCCCATACAGCAAGGGTGGCAGGCTCGAACCCAGCCCTGGCCAAACTGCAACAAAAAAATAGCCGGGCACTGTGGCAGGTGCCTATAGTCCCAGCTACTCTGGAGGCTGAGGCAAGAGAATCGCCTAAGCCCAAGAGATGGAGTTTGCTATGAGCTATGATGCCATGGCGCTCTACCAAGGACAACAAAGTGAGACTGTGTCTCAAAAAAAAAAAAAAAAAAGTATGTTCACATACTTTAATGATGTCATCAACAGTAAACATTCCCACATAATCAAAAAAACCATTCAAAAAATCCCCCTACATCACTAATTCTTAGATTATCTTTAACACAAAAAAGTGTAAATACTTAGCATTAATCCAGTAAGAACAAAAATCATAAATTTTTATAAAATGCCATAAATTTTTATAAAATTTATTAATTCTGGTGAGGAGGGGGAAAGGTATATATATATTTAGACACTATCGGTGAAAATCCCTCAAAACAAGTTGAGAACAGATTTTTTTTTTGGGGGGGGAGGTGGGGGTGGAGACAGAGTCTCACTATGTTGCTTAGGCTAGTCTCCAACTACTGGCCTCAAGTGATCCTCCTGCCTCAGCCTCCCAAAGTGCTGGGATTATAGGCATGAGCCACCATGCCCGGCTGAACAAGATTTTAAAAGACTGACTTGCTTATCTCTAACAATTCTTTATAAATTTACAAAGAGCTTACCCTCCTACCAAAACATCAGAGAACAGTTGTAAAATATATCATAATAGAATACAGTAAGACAGATATAATAAACTTTAAAAAAAGATTTTATGAAGCAACATCATGATGAGATGCTATACACTATTAAAAACTGAAATAATGTTGAATAATTACCTCTTCTGTATCTTTTAGTGTACACACATGATATGGCATAGATATTAGTGTCTGCTCTTTCCTATCTGCAATATAAAGCCACCACCATTCCTGTTTTTCCTGGAAAGAAAAAAAAAAAAAAGAGTATAAATAATCAGGAAGAACTACAGAAACTTAAATTTAGCCTGTCTTGTTTCAGAGATACCACCCTTGTTTTATTCACTGCTCCGTCCCCAGTACTGACAGTGTGCAGTTACAAAATAGGTGTTTAATAAATACTGACTGGAAAGAACAAATTGTTCTTAACCACTTGTACATCTGTTCCTCAGAAGAATTTTATATGTAATTTTTAGATTTTCAATGGCTCCTTAACCCATTTATGCCAGAGGTTGAAATTTTTGAATTTTTTGCATGACTTTTTGCAGTTTTTGGCCAGGGCTGGGTTTGAACCCACCACCTCTGGCATATGGGGCCGGCGCCCTACTCTTTTGAGCCACAGGCGCCCCCTTTTGCATGACTTTTTGACATGCTCTCAGCATGCCAGCATCTGTAGCAGTGACTAACTCTGTGCACCATATGATAGCATGTACCCTCAGGAGACAGACATATGTGAAAAAACAGAACTCAGCAATGACCTTGAGCAACAGGATATATATAACTCCCATATCACTGCCATCCCAATAATGGAACGTGAAGCATAAATGGGTTAATGGCCTCTATATTAAAAATCCCTGATTTAGCTTAAATGACAAAAGATTTTCCAAAGAGAAAACAATATAAACTATTAAAATAGCATGTTGCAAATAACCTAAGTAATTTTAATAAGGAAAAGCCATAAAGTAGGAGTAGCAAGGACTTAGCCAAATAAAAAATCAATACATTAGCACACATTACATTCTTAAACGAGAACATCTTAGAATCTAAGAAACTATTTATGCTTTTCACTGCCCATGATCTTAATAAGCCTGGCATTTCTAGTTGAACTCCAAAAAGATTAGGAACAAAAAAAAAAAAGAAGAAACCACCACCAAAAGGTACACAGCGACAGCAGGGAGAACTTGAAGAACAAAAGACAGAAAATTAGTTTTAAAAAAATGCAGAAGGCCAAGCAGTCTGAAAGCACCAAGCCTCGGGGTGCTCAGCAACCACCCTGTAATTACAACACTCGGCAGTGATTGTTTAGTCATCTTAGTATCATTTCTTTAAGAAATTGGGTAAACATCTTTTTATAGTAGTTAAAAAAAAAAATGTTTTGCAGCTTAAAAACTCTCAATGGTCCAAAATGATTAAAAAAAAATTTTATTAAAAAATTATTTAAAAAATCTTTGTGGCCAGTCATGGTGGCTTCATGCCTGTAATCCTAGCATCTTAGAGGCCAAGGCAGCTGAACTGCTTAAGCTCAGCAGCTTAAGAGCGAGACCCCCATCTCTACTAAAAATTAAAAAACTAGCCAGGCATTGCGGTGCACAATGGCTGTACCACCTACTCCCGAGGCTATGGCAAGATGATCATGAGCTCATGAGTTTGACTTGCTGGGGCTATGATGACACCACAGCACTCTACCTACCCAGGGCAAGAGAGTAAGACTCTGTCTTAAAAAAAAAAAAAAAAAGTTTCTTTGAGAAAATGTGTTTTAAAACTAAAATTGCTGTACTTTCTATTTTAACAATGAGATTAGAATTTGGTTTATCATCTTTCTAATATCACACTAAGTTCAACTAAAAATTCTTCTGTTTAAATATCTTACGACTACAAAGTGCTGCAATAATAAGCCTAAGGAATAAATTGTGTATGCATGATGTGAGCAGAAACTAACAAGGAAATTAAATTCTGTTCTACAGCAGGTATATTATTTGTATACAAGGTATCATGTTTGCCTTTTGTGTTGTGCACACACAAACTGTGTAAAAACACGAAAGACTCAAAGTACAGTGTTAATACCTGAACTTTGTAGGCCACAGTCTCTGTTGACCCTACTCAAATCTGCTCTTGCAGCATGAAAAGAATGAGTGTAGCTGTAGTCTAACAAAACTTTATTTACAATAAAGACTTATTTACAAAAATAGGCAGGGAGCTAAATTTGACTTACAGGCTGCGGTTTGTCAATATATATATTTTTAAGATACAGTCTTAACTCTGTCACCCATGCTAGAGTGCAGTGTAATCATTATAGCTCACTACAACCTCAAACTCCTGGGCTTAAGCGACCCTCCTGCCGCAGCTTCCAGATTAGCTGGGACTTACAGCCCCATGCCCATCTAATTTTTCTTTTTCTTTTTCATTTTGAGACAGAGTCTCAAGCTGTCGCCCTGGGTAGAGTGCCGTGGTGTCACAGCTCACAGCAACCCCAAACTCTTGGGCTTAAGCAATTCTCTTGCCTTAGCCTCCCAAGTAGCTGGGACTACAGGTGCCTGGAGTTCAACTAGAAATGCCAAGCTTGTTGTTGTTGTTGCAGTTGTCATTGCTGTTTAGCTGGCCCGGGCCGGGTTTGAACCTGCCAGCCTTAGTATTATGTGGCTGTCGCCCACTGAGCTACAGGTGCCGCCCTAATTTTTCTATTTTTAATAGAGGGTCTCACTTTTGCTCAGGCTGCTCTCCAACTCCTGACCTCAAGCTATCCTCCTGCCTTAGCCTGCCAGAGAGGTAGAATTACAGCCGTGAGCCACTGTACCAGGCTGTTTTAAAGCCACACAGACTTAGATGATTTTTACCTCCCTAAAATTGTACTTTCCTTCTGTGTTAAACAATAAGTACCTGCCTCTGGCGATGCTGTGAAGATGAACTGAGATAACATAAGTAAAATATAAGTCAGAGTTCCAAGCACAGAGTGTAATAAATGATGATAATTTGTGAAATGAGTGAGGTACAATAACATTTCTTTTTATTTAAATGATACTGGCAACTGTTAGAAATGTCATTCCATGTATATAATACATAACAGCAGAGGGATGTAAGTTCAGGAATGTGCATTTCATCTTTACTCCCCCACCTAGAGAATGCCCTTCCCTCCATTCCCCCAGGCTGCTTAATTATGGTTTAAGAAGCCAGTGAATATCAATCAATGGCATTGCACCTGTGCCCAGACTCTTTAATAAACATGTTAAAAATGAAACATATGTTCTGAGTTACCTGTACTTTAAACAAAATTGTTTTTCTGAGATTCCCAACCATTCTTTTTTTTTTTTTTTTGTAGTTTTGACTGGGGCTGGGTTTGAACCCGCCACTTCTGGCATATGGGGCCAGCGCCCTACTCCTTTTGAGACACAGGCGCCACCCTCCCAACCATTCTTAAAATATTAAATATAGTAAATGATTTCAATAACTTATTATTAAGTGGGTAGTCTGGTAGTTGGGTTACACAGGTAAGGTAATACTAATACATGAGAAAGTAGCAAAGTAAATGTTAGAATAAGCCTAAAATACATTTATCTGATAAAGGGTACTTGGAGATGTTTACCATGCAGAGGCAGATTAAATCTGAAAAAGGCATTTCACTGATAAAATGTTCTAAAGGGGCGAATGAACGTTTCACTTACTAACTAAGCATGATCTAAATGCAACTGTCTGTTGTTACATGGGCACAAATTATGCAGCTTACAGCTTCCCATGACACTTTTAATCAATGGGTGGAATTTATTCGTTTGGTTTCAGGATGCTTGGGGTTGGCAGACTACCTCTGCAATGGGCAAAATGCCCCTAACAGATGGGCTAAAGCTCAGGACATGCCAGAACATCAGTGTGTGCGTGAAGATGGAATCCTGGGCAGACTTCTCTCCAAGTCAAAACAACAGTCTGTGCTGAGCTACTCACTTATTACTAGAAGAGCCATATTATTTAAGAATTTGCCTTAAGCAGTCCGCCAAAACTCCGGATTGACATTCTCGAACAAAAAGCAGATTTATACATGAAATCACCTGCCAAATACAAGTGGTGAGCAGAAGGTTCTGTGGCAAAGCTGTGAGGCAGTCTGTGCAACAGTTTCCCTGAACTGGGAAGGAATCAGTTCTTGACCTCTGCTTCACAGACAGAATCATCCTCAAATGCCAAATGTCAAGGCAATCCCAAAATAACTTAAAAGACAAACAACATATCGAGGAGATCAGAAGTCGAGCAGGCCATGACAAGGACAAGGGAGCAAAGAGCACTGTAATAAACTATCCTGGGCTTGGGGCTCAGTCATGCTCAACTCTTACTGAACTTTGTTCAGGGCTAAGAACACAGCTGGTCCCACAACCCTGGGCTCACTGGTTCCCGCGGACTGAAGCAATTACCAGGGCCAGAGCAAGTCTAGTGGCTCCACATGACCAATACAGGACTCTCAAGGGAAATTGTAAGAATGTTTTCATCTTATTTAGAACTTGGCAGGGGTGACAGATTCACAATGGCCAAGCAGTCACAGGTGAAGTAAGTGTATGTCTGACGAAGACTGCCAGAACGGCTAATGGGAAATAACTACTAAGCACAACACTCAGTAATGTGGGCACAGGAAACCACAGAAATCCTTAAAAAGTTAACAATTCTCTCTTTAAACAACACATTCACTAAGTGTAATTCTTACTATAATATATCCCTTACAAATGTGGCCTCTCTTTAACAATAAAAATTAATTAATTAAAAAAAAAATGTGGCCTCTCAAGAACAGGCCACATTTACCACACTTGAGCTAGTACACACCAGACAGGCAAAAGCCCGGCCAGAGGAAAACACAGTCTGTGGGTAACTCACCTCAGGAAAGTAAAGACTATAAACAGGATGTGTTATCTTTGATTTGGTTTCCAACAGAGCTCTCTCCTTTCTCTGAATACTTTGTTGTAATTCTTGCCACTCCTAGTGAAGAAAAAATTAAAATATTTGAAATCTAGCATGTTTCTGACCATTTTGAGGAGTTTCAGCTATTATTTCTGACAATGCCAATTAATTACATAGGGTTAAAACAAGTTCAGGCCCACATATCTCATCATCTCCCTACTCAAATTCACAATGACTCCCTCTGTACATCAATCTAACTCCTGCAGCATGAACTGCACAACCACTCGTGATCTGACCCTGGCCTGTCCCTCCAGTCTCCTATCACTACCTTCTCTGCACTTTTTATTCTAGTCATTTCAAAATATCTATGCTTCTCTGAACTTACTAAACTATCTCACTCCTCCATAACACTGTTTGGATTTTTGTTTTTTCCATTCTCTGCCTACTCATTGTTCTCTCAGGACCAGCCTAGAGTATGAACTCCTGAGTAAAGCCTCCCACAAATTTCAACTGTATCTTGCAGAAAATGTGTATAATCTCTTCTGTTTATTCGTATATCTGTCTGCCCTGCTAGTTTTCATATCATTCAACAGCAGAAACCATTTCACATTTAGCTTTGCATTCCTTTCATCTAAGACAGCCTAGGGATGTGACATAATTATTTGTTGATTGAATTAAAATAATTTTGGTCATACAGAGAGTCTAGTTATCCAAACTCTTAGAACCACCTCTACTAAGTGACCCTAACATACTCAGAAAAAAAAATATGTCAACTCTTTCTTGAACAAATGATTTCATTGATAGATTTAAATTTTCTGGCAATTAATTTAATCCTCAAAGTACAAAGCTAAGCAACTACTAAAAACAGTCCCCCTTATTTGTTTTGTACCATTACCAAGGATAGGTACATTATTTCCTTATACTTTTTTTTCTTTTTTTAAAGAGACAGGGTCTCACTCTCTTGCCCAGGCTGGAGTGCAGTGGCACAATCATAGTTCACCATGAAGTCCTGGGCTCAAGCCATCCTCCTGAGTTGCCGGTACTATACGTCACCATGCTTGGCTAATTTTTTAAAGATTTTTTTTGAAGAGACAAGGTCTCACTGTTGTCCAGGTTGATCTCAAACTCCTGGCCTCTCGAAGTGTGGCATGAGCCAGTCTGTTTCCTTATACCTGTACTTTTATATCCTTTGACCTCTACTTCTTTCTCTCTTTGCCCTCTCCTTTTGCCCCAGAGGCCATTCAGGTGATCCCCTTCTTTCTCCCAAAACACAAGGGTTACTTTTAGATCAACTGCCTAGTGAAAAAGAGCAACACTAATAAACATACAGGAAACAGCTCATTTGCAATGAAGATCTAAGGACCCTATTCTTCTCCATGATCCTCCCATAAATTAGGTGTAATGTAATGTCATGAGATTTTTCTATATTCCATCCTCTTACCATATTAATTCATTAAAGACTCACCCTGCCCTTACTTAAATACACCATGAAACAAGGTTGCATTTTATAAAGGTTTGCTTTTTCCTTAACCAACCCCCTGACATCAGGGCTCACAGTACTGTTTCTTTACCCTAAACATTATTTGGAACCTGTGAGATAACCTTTCAAGTAAGTGCTGTTTCACAAACACCTTTCCTTGCTCATTTCCACAGATACCCCCAACACTGAAAATTTCCTTATGAGACCAAAGTGAATTCACGTCAGACCCAGGCCCTCCTCCACCTAACAATTTAAGATTTAAGAAAATTAGGATGTCTTATCTTTGTCAGAAATAATTTTTCTTTACAACGCTGACCATCATTCTTCAAAAATGTTCTTACAAAGTAACATTATAAAATCCATGAATATTGTTTAAAATAAGCAAACATATGAACAACCTAAAACAATCGTCAGAGGTATAATTCCAATTATGAAACCTATAAGTCTTACTGCTTCATCATCTTTGTTTTGTTTTTCATCTTGCTCTCTATCAGATTCTCTGTCACTACCATCATCTTTTTCACTCTGGGAATCTCTATTGGTTTCTTCTTCCTCAGAATCACTGCCTTTGTCAGAAACTTCTTCTTCATCTTCCTTTACTGCAGCTTCCTAGAAGGGAAAAGCAAGCACCAAGGTTCTGAATTTCTCAATGAGTATCTATCAGTCTGAGTTATTGTCAATATAACTAAACTGGCTCAAGATTACAATTTCACTAGTTATACAAAATTTTAGAAAATTATAAACATATTTGGTTGCTCTGCTGTTATCTCTTTTTGAGATAAAGTCCTACTATGTGACCTTCAGTAGAGTGCCGTGGTGTCAGAGCTCACAGCAACCTCAAACTCTTGGGTTTAACTGATCCTCTTGCCTCAGCCTCCCAAGTAGCTGGGACTATAGGTGCCTGCCACAATGCCTCGCTATTTTTTTTGTTGCAGTTGTTTAGCTGGCCCGGGCTGGGTTTGAACCGCCACCCTCAGAGTATGTGGCTGGCGCCGTAACCACTGTGCTACAAGGGCAGAGTCTGTCTGTTGTTATTTTATTCAGTCTTTGTAGTTTATGAAATAAATATAGTTGTATATATTTATTTTTGTTTGCAAAGTATACTACCACAATGGCTAAGATAGCTCCACTTTTAAAATCATCAATTACATATTTTATTTGAAAAGGGGAAATAGGAAGTTTATAGTAAAATATTATTTTAGAAGTTTAAGATAGTTTTTGTTAACTGACAAGGCATAAAGCAGTAAGAAAAGCCAATATCTCAGGCAAAATGTTTACTAGCCCATTTCAAAAAGCAAGGAAAAGAACAGCAAATTAAATGCAAAGAAAGTAGAAGTAAAAAATAGGATACAAATCAAGAAAAAAGAAAGCAGATAAAAGACAGACTCAAAACCAAAAGTTGGGCTCAGTGCCTGTAGTTCTGTGGCTAAGGGTACCAGCCATATACATGGGAACTGCAACCAAAAAATAGCTGGGTGATGTGGCAGGTACCTGTAGACCCAGCTACTTGTGAGGTTGAGGCAAGAGAATCGCTTAAGCTCAAGAGTTGAGGGTTGCTGTGAGCTGTGATGCCACAGCAATCTACCAAGGGTGTCAAAGTGAGACTCTATCTCAAACAAAAACAAAAAGTTGGTTCTTTGAAAAGATTAATAAAATTTATTAAACCCCAATAAAAGAATACATACAAAAAAAAGAAAGAATAGAAATTACCAAGATTTGGTATAAAAGAGACCTAACTAGATCCAACAGACATTAAAAATAAAAGGATATCATAAATTTATGCCAACAAATTTAGTAACTTGGAGAAAGTAGACAAATTCCTTGGAAAATATAATTTACTAAAATCAGTAATAAAAATGCAAAATATATGTTAAAGAAACAAACTCCACAACTAAACCTTTTTTCAAAACTCCAGGCTCAGATGGTTCTTCTCCCTAGAGAATTTTCCAAAGAAGAAACAAATGCAAACTCATACAACCTCTTCCAAAAAAAAAAGAAAAAAAGAAAACACTTTCAAACTTTGTTAATAAGGTCCCCATGGAAAACTTGACAAGGATATTACCAAAAAGAAGAAAGACAAACCAATATTTGCTCATAAAAATACAGGCAGGAAACAAAATATTATCAAATCCAGATAAATATAAAAAAGAATACTGTGTTATGACCAAATGAGATTTGTTCCAGGAATATAAGAACGGTTTCAAATATTTAAATCAATCTACATAATTCACTACATTAACATTTAGGAGGAAAGTAGAACAATCTACATAGATACAGAAAAAAGTTAATAAAATTCAATACACACTCCAGATAAAAATTCTCAGCAACTGGGAATAGAAGGGAACAATTCCTTAACCTGTTGAAGAATATCTACAAAAATTCTACAGCTAACATCATGCTTAGTGGTAAAATACTGCTTGCTTTCTCCCTAAGATCAAAAAGATAACAGGGGTATCTGCCATCATCACTCCTCACCAATATTACACTGGAAGTTCTAGCCAGCACAAAAAGGAGAAAGGAAGAAAAGAAGAGCATAAAGATTAAAAGAGAAAGTAAAACAGTCTTTGTTCACAGATAACAAGATTGTATATAAGGAAACCTTAATTAAAATATCTACAAATTATTAGAATTGTCAATTCATTAAGACTCCTGGGTACAAGGTCAGTATTTGGAAAGCAACTGTATTTCTATACCAACAACAAACGCTGAAAAATAACATTTTTAAATGCCATTTATAGTAACACTAGAAAGGATCAAATACATAGCAGTGAATCTAATAAAAGATGTGCCATACTTCTGCCATTGGAAATTATAAAACAATGCTGAAAAAAATGAAGGAACATCCAAATTAATGAAGACAAACCAAAACCATGAATAAAAAGACTCAGTATTGTTGTTAACACGTCAATTCACCCCAGATCAAACCATGGATTCAATGCAATACCAATATGAATTTCAGCAACCTTTTTTAGTGGAAATTGTTAACTTGCTCTAAAAATTTAGGTGGAAATGCAAAGGACCTAGAACAGATCAATTTCAAGTTGGTTAAATAAAGAACTAGAGCACATACACTACCATATTTTAAAATTTAACATAAAGCTACAATCATTACAGACAGTATAGTTTTGGCACAAGAATAAATAAATAATGAAATGGCCCAAAGAGTCCATAAGTGGACTTACATCAAATACAGTATAGTCACCTATTTTATGACAAACCACCCTTACAATTCAGTGAGGAAAAGGATGATGTTTTTTTTTTTTAGAGATAGAGTCTCATTTTGTCGCCCTCAGTAGAGTGCTGTAGCATCCCAGCTCACAGCAACCTCCAGCTCTTGGGCTTAGGGGATTTCTTATTTCAGCCTCCCGAGTAAATGGGACTACAGGTGCCCGCCGCGACGCCTGGCTAGAAAGGATGATCTTTTCAAGAAATGACATGGGAATAAGTGGTCCATATCCCTATCCTTCACCATTCATGAAAATTAACTTAAGATAGATCGTAAAGCTAACTATACAAAAGAAAGACAGTATTTCTAGAAGAAAGCAGAATACTTCACAACCTTAGCGTAAGCAGAGATGTCTTAAACAGGATACAAAAGCACTAATCCTAAAAAAAAAAAAAAGATTGATGAAATGGGCTTCATTAAAGAACCTTAAGAAGCTACCATTATGAGACAAAAATGTAAAGACTCATAACCAGAATATACAAAGGACTCCTACAAATCAGTAAGATGATAACTCAACAGAAAAAGAGGTCATCCATATGACCAGTAAGCATGTGGAAGGTGCTGCCCAACACCATTAGATGTCAGGCAAATACAAATAAAAACCACAAAGGGCTGCTAACAAGCTAAAATAGAAGACTCGTGAAACCGAGTATTGTTGAGAATGCAGAACAACTGGATCTCAGACTTTGCTGGTAGGAACATAAAATGGTACAACTTTGGAATCTTTTAAGGTGTTAAACATACACATATTTTATGGCCCAGAAATTCTACTACTGGTAGGTGGAGAATGAACACCTAACCAACCATAGAACGGATAAACTGTGGTATATTCATACAAAAAATAGAGAGGAATGTCACAGAAATAATATTGGAAGAAAGCAACCATACATAAAATAATTCTACTTATATGAAGTTTAAGAGTAGACAAAACTAGTCTCCGGTGAATAGACTAGTTCAGAATAGTGGGAGATGACGGGATGGAGGGCTGGGCTCACTGACTGAGAAGATGCACAAGCAAGCTTGCGGGGGTGCTGGTAAGGCTTTTCACCTTGATTTGGGCATCGTAAGTGCATACCCATGCAAAACCTTAGGAGCTGTACACATAAGGCTTGAACATTTTAGTGTGTGTCTGGTATACTACATAACAATGATAATAATACACTTACACTCCCAACAACTCCATTTGCCTGCTTTTGTTTCTGTTGCTTGGACTGTGATAGTGGCACAGGTATAGGTTTTTTCTTTAAAGGTTTCTTTTTTTTTGATTTAGCAGCTTTCTTGGGTCCTTTACTCTTCTGCTGCCATCCTCCTTTTGCCCTGTTCTTGTTAGTCTCACCCTGCTGGAAATCACAACACACATCATGCTCCGTAAGTTATAGTGGCAGGTTCATTTGGAAGTCATAGTAATTTTTAGATGGAAATGGCTAAAGTGAATGCAAACTGAATTACTCTCCCACAGCAATATAAGTCAATCAGAGAAATAAAACATTTCTTTCACCAGAAAACAAAGGTTCAGAAAACTTAAGGTTTTACCCCATCTTCTGCTGGCTGTTCCTCTGCAGCGCAAATGGACTGCTCCTTTTCAAATACTTCCTAGGAATAGCAAGAAGAAAAATATAAAATCTGTCAGTCTATTATTTATCTTTTAGACAAAGCAATCTCTCAAAATATATATTTTAAATAGTTTATTTTAAATAAATAAACTACCTACAATTTAAGGGGGAGAAGACACTTAGCAATTACTAGGTGATGAATATGCACCATATACAAGTAATTACCTTCTGAAGTATCTCACATCTGTCTTGAGCATACATAGATTTTGAAAAGTATAGTCTCTTTAAATTTATAAATGCAATGACTTAAGATATATAAATACACTGTAAAGCAAAAAATATTTCACTTAAAAAATTTCAATTCTAATAGCAATCAAACATGAGTATTTTGATATTATGAGAATTTTAATATATCACATTTTCTGACATTAAAACCTTGATGAGACCAACATTAGTTTATTCATTATTGTCAGTGAAACTGCTGATTGGATCTGTGACTAAAAAGTGGATCACCAAAAAAAATCCACATATCCTAAAGACATTTTCTACCAACCATTTAGTCTACTTAGCATCAGTGCAGAAGCTATAAATTTAGAATCTGAATCCCAATAAGAACCCAGTAAGAATCTACAGTAGAAGATGACAAATAGTGTGGGCTGTATTTATACTGGCTGTTTTTTTGTTGTTGTTGCAGTTTTGGATGGTTCCGGCTTTAAACCTGCCACCCTTGGTATAGGGGGCCGGCGCCCTACTCCCTTGAACCATAGGCGCCGCCGTGTGGGCTCTATTTAATGAACTCCTTGGTACTATTAAGCTACTAAGTAAAAAGAACTGTTAGGCTCTTATTCAGGGGCATCCAACTTTTTTTTTTTTTTTTTTTGCTTTGCTTAACACTGGAAATATCAGAATTATCTTGGACCATATACAAATAATAACAAAAGTTGATTAGCAAAACAAAAATAAAAACAAACCAAGAACAACAACAACAACAACAAAAAAAAAACAAAAACAAAAACAGTCCATGCATACTTTTAGTGCTGACACCACAGGTAAGCAAAAAAAGAAAAAGTCCTCATAAAATTAGCATGAGGCCCTGTGGGGGCACAGGTTGGACACCCCTGCAAGTTGATGCAACAGAGAGAGCCTAATTCAGGGGTTAACACCCTGAATGGCTCACCACCTTTTTTTAGTTACTGTTTTTGTTTTTAAAGAAATGAGGTCTTGGTATATTCTTTCTCACCTCATCTTTCCATAGCTGGGACTAGAGGTGCATGCCACTGTGCCTGGCAGACCACCTGCTTTTAAACAAAGTTTTATTGTAACACAACCATGTCCATTTGTGAGTTTAGTAGTTGCTACAAAGATTGTATAGCTTGTTAAAATCTAAGATACTTACTTTCTGAACTTTTACAGAAAACAGTTGCCATTCCCTGGTCTAATTCTGTCCTAATGTCCTCATTTCTTCATTTATTAGCCAGGTTCTAATGTTTGATTACTCTGAGGTACAGTTCATACAAGAATGGGACAATCAATACTCAGTTCTTTCCCTTGCTCCAGGGTAGTTGAGTTTTTTTTTCTACCAATTACCCAGAAATGTCAATGGCCTAAGATCAAATTTTTGGTCATTTCTCAGGCTGAGAATAGCAAATTATGTGGGTAGTGTAAATTTGGATGCTAAATACAATTTTGGCATTGGCTTAGAGTTTCTTCTTCAAGGAGGCACATCTCATCCTGAGTCCATGACACAAATGTTTCCTTACCATTTGCTACCATAAAACCAGTATCTTTGACATGATACATCCAACTAGAAAATATGCTTTTCCAACCAGCAATTTTAGATATGAGATTTAAATGCAGCATGTATTTCATGCAGATGCAGAAACCCCCAAATCACTAGCTAAAATCTACCACTGGCCAAATAAACTAAGTTGAAATACTATCTCTTAACAAGAAGTTACAGCTGACTAGTACAACGGGCTGTTACAGCAGTACTAGTTGACATGGGAGAAAATACAAGTAAGTAATAATTTTAATTTCTTTTTATACTTTTCTGCATTGCCTGAATTTTTTCTCAGGCAGCATAAATTTTTCACATTTTCAGAAAAAAAAAAAAGGTAATTTTCACCGTAATTTTTTTTTTGCTTTAAGAGTTTTACTTTGTTGCCCTGGGTAGAGTGCCGTGGCATCACAGCTCAAAGCAACCTCAAACTCTTGGGCTTAAGTGATTCTCTTGCCTCAGCCTCCCAAGTAGCTGGGACTACAGGGGCCCGCCACAATGCCCGGCTATTTTTTGGAGAGGGGGTCTCGCTCTTGCTCAGGCTAGTCTCAAACTCCTGAGGTCAGGCGATCCACCCGCCTTGGCCTCCCAAGTGCTGGTATTACAGGTGTGAGCCACCACATCCGGCCTTTCACTGTAATTTTTAAATTTAAAATAAAAGGGAGTAAATTCTCTAAAGAACTGACTGAAAAGGAGTGGGTGATAAATCTTCAATTATCAGTAATTAACCTCTGGATAGCACTTTACAGCTTATTGTTACTTCGTTTTAGAGAGAATTAACAAATCATCATCCAAGGATTGATCTATTTTCCTGGATTTTCTTAGCATATATGAAAACAATGTCTCATGAAAATTAAAATTTCAAAACAGCTAATAGAACTTGGAAAATTAAATCTTGTTACTAGAAAAGTTTTAACTTTGAGAATCTAATAAGAAAAATAAATATTAAAACCTTGACACATAACTCTCACAGCATAAAATACAGACTACTTACTGCCATTGTTTGCCTTGTGAGCTTAACCAACACTGTAACTAGGGATCCTACTGTGATGTTGTTGCTATCTTCATCATCCAATACTGTAAGATGGAAGGGAAAAAATAGAGTAAAAAATAAAAATCAAATGTTACATCAATGCAAACAGCAAAACTTAGCTTACCCAAATCAATTTGGCACTTCAGTATTTTGAGCATATTATAGTTAAAATTGTTTTTTTTTTGGAGACAGAGTCTCACTTTGTCGCCCTGGGTAGAGTACCATGGTATCATAGCTCACAGTAACCTCACAATCTTGGGCTCAAGTGACCCTCCTGCCTCAGTCTCCCGAGTAGCTGGAACTATAGGTGCCCACCATTAACAACCGGCTATTTTTTTTAGAGAGAGGTTCTCAGCTCTTGTTCAGGCTGGTCTTGAACTTGTGAGCTCAGCAATCTACCAGCCTCAGCCTTCTAGAGTATTTAAACTTATTTTAGACTAATTTATTGACAATTCAATATAAGGCTCTCCAGTAGATGCCTTCAACATATTCATTAAATCCTTAAAATAACTCTACGAAGTCTTATAGTTATTTCCACTTTAAAGAAGAAACTAAGGTTCAGAAATAAAGTAAAGTGCCCAAATTCACAAAACAGCTGCATTACCAGGCCAAGTTTTAAAGCCAAGTCTCTGAAAACACAGTATAATATGAGGACTACCACAACGCAGCTTTTTCTCATGGAAATATATAAATAGAGTTCTGCAATTCTAATTGTTCAAAGCTTTCATATTCACAAGATTGTATTTATATAATCAATGCCTATCAAAATAAAATTATTTTATTTTTTATATAATGTGGTTTACATTTTTATTTTTTAAAGCAATAACCTCAATATATTCTCTTTACATTAAAAAATACTTTATACAATAAATAGTATTACATATAGTACATATTTTTGCAATTACTTAACTTTAAGACCGTATTTCCTATACACATCCCCTAAAAGTCTATAATAAAATAAATAAAACAAAATAAACATAAAATATAACTTAAACCCGTCTTCTATTCAAATGTAGGTACCATTAGCCAAGCGCAGTGGTGTGTGCCTGTTATCTCAGCTACTCAGGAAGCTGAGGGAGACTGAGGCAGGATAATGCTTGAGCCCAGGAGTTTGAGGTTATAGTAAGCTAGGATGATGCCACTGCACTCTGGCCTGGGTGAGAGAGGGACATTCTATATCAAAAGACACACACACCCAAATGTGGGCATTAAATCATTATTTTCTACAGATTGCATTTGTAAGAGCTTCCATATGTATTTTTGCCTACAGTTTTTCTAAATTTGTTATGTTTAGTTTTCACTGATTAACATTAGCACATACTCTTCTGGCCTTTAACATACTAACTAGGAAAAATGTCCCCCTACAACAACCTATGGCTGCTATGTCCATTACTGCCTATGAGGTACAATAGCTGGGCTTCAACATCCTAGAATTCTCAATTATGAATAGTAAAATCTAGAATAGCCATAGTAGCTCATGCCTGTAATTCTAGCACTTTGGGAGGCTGAGACATAAGGATCGCTTTGAGGTCAGAAGTTTGAGACCAGTCTGAATAATATGGCCAGTGCTGGTGTCTCCAAAAAATAAAAAATTAGTCATGCTCCACAGTGTGTGCCTGCAGTTCCAGCCACTTGGGAGACTGAGCAGGAGGATCCCTTGAATCCAGGAGTTTGGAGTTGCAGTGAGCAATGATGATACCACTGCACTCGAGCCAGGATGACAAAGTAAAACCTGACTCAATATAACAAACAAATTAAAAAAAAACAAAAAACTCAAATCTGGTCAACACTTTCATCAACACTTTCATTTTGTAAAGTTGTATGTGCACGAGCACTTCATGTGAAACAACAGCAATATCCACGTCTACTGGTCGTTTGATGCTTTAAAGCCGGGGTATCCAAACAGTGGCCTTAGGCCACATGCTGATTTTGTAAGGATTTTTTTTTTTTTTTGCTTATCTGTGGTGTCAGATATCATGAAAAGTATGCCTGGGCCCTTATGCTAATCAGCTATCATTAGCATTTACGTATTTAATGTTTGGCTCAAAACAACTCTTATTCTTTCAATGTGCAGCAGAGGAAAAACAAAAGGCTGGACATCCCTGCTTTAAAGTGAAGGCCTCCAGGAGACCCTACACAGCCCCTAGCAAGGTGGGGACGGAGATGCGTGTCTCCAGCACTGCATCACGCAGATACCCCTTTCAGCTTGTCATTCTTCTATTCTTCCTTTATTAACTATACCACCCATATTTAGGCAGGCCTGTTAAAACATAAAATAATAAACTGTCTAGATATTTACGGAACATTTGTATCACCTAAATATATTTTGAAATTTAAAAAAAAAAAGGAATGTTATAGAGTAGAACACATGCTAATGTTTCCCAGTGAGACTGAACACTCTTAAACTTTAAGAAAATCTTTTCTACCTTTTTTTTTTTTTTTTTTTTAAGATTAATACGAGGATACAAACGATTGGATTACATTGCTTGCATTTATCTGTTAGGCAAAGATCAAGTTGTAGTTGAGCCTTTCACCCAGGTGTGCTGCATACCCTTAATTGTGCCCATAAGGTGAGAGCTTACCAATTGAAGTGGGAGAAAGAAGCCCCTCCACTTCAATTTAATTGTCTTTTTCTTTTGTGTGGGTGTAAAGTTTTTTGTTGGTCTCATGACAGTACTGAGTACACTGGATACTTGCTTTTCCATTGTTATACTTTACTAAAGAGAATGGTCAACTCCATCCAGGTTAATACAAAAGATGTAAAGCTACAGTCTTTTTTATGGCTGAAGAGTATATTCCATGGTATACATACATCAAAGCTTCTTAATCCATTCATGGGCTGGTGGGCACTTGGGTTGATTTCACATCTTGACAATTGCGAATTGAGCTGCAATAAATATTCTAGTGCAAATGTCCTAAAATGAATTTTTTCTTCTGGGTAGATACCTAGTAATGGGATTGTAGGATCAAATGGAAGGTCTACTTTTAGCTCTTTGACGATTCTCCATACTTCTTTCCAAAGAGGCTGTATTAGTTTGCAGTCCCACCAGCAGTGTAAAAATGTCCCTTTCTCTCTACATCTATGCCAGCATCTGCAGCTTTGAGACTTTGTTATGTGGGCTAGTCTCACTGGGGTTAGGTGATATCTCAATGTGGTTTTCATTTGCATTTTTCTGATAATTAGGAATGATCAGTATTTTTTTTTTTTTGAGACAGTCTCAAGCTATTGCCCTGGGTTGAGTGCCATGGCATCATGACTCACAGCAACCTCTTGGGCTCAAGTGATCTTCCTGCCTCAGTTTTTCTATTTTTAGTAGAGATGGAGGTCTCCACCTGCCTCAGCCTCCCAGAATGCTAGGATTACAGGCATGAGCTACGATCAGCATTTTTTTTATGTGTTTATTGGCCATTCGTGTGTCTTCTTCAGAAAAGATTCTGTTCATATCATTTGCCCATTTGTAAGTGGAATTGTTTGCTCGTTACTTGTTGATTAGTTTGAGTTCTCTGTAGATTCTAGTTATCAACTCTTTGTCACCTTTGTAACACGCAAATATCTTAACGTTCATTTTTCTAAGTATATTCTTTTTACAATTCTTGATTATATCAAAGAGTATCTTCAAGTCCCAAACAAAATCTTTATTTGAGCAGTTTCTGATTAAACAGTACAGTTCTGAATGTATTTTTTGAATTAACGGTTTTAAAACTCACAGCTCCATAAGAAACCCCAACTCCCCACTTACACTCTAGTGTATCTTATACTCCAGTCAAATCAAAGCCAGATTATACTGTTTGCTTTCCTTTCTCAAACACCCCAATCTTTGGGAGCCATTTACCCCTTCCCAATTCCTACTAGAATACAAACTCAAGCAGAAGGAGTGTCTTACTACTGACTCCCTATATCTAAGAAGAGTACATGGCACTCATTATTTATTGTATGAATAAATGGCACAGTATCTGTAATGTTCACTTAATGCTGAGCATACATTCTTTTGTTTTTATCCTATTTCCTCAACTAGATGATAAGCTCTTCAAAGACAGAAACCACTGTATTACATGGCCCTGTATTCTTGGTACCTGTAAGAATGTCTGACGACAGTAACTTAGTAAAAAAGTTAAAGCTCAGCTCCTCAATACCACAGTGATGATGAGATGATCTCTAATTCTATCAAGTATTTTAAGGTATTATAACTCAGATTTTAAAATTAAAACAGGAATAGGGCAATTATGTAGCTAAAAAAATCTCTTCTGTCTTTTTATAGCAAATATAGAGGTACAGTGAGAACAATACATGAAGTGTGGCATAAAACATGGTGATTTCCAAGGCTTAATTAGTATAAGTTGGGAGTTAAATCATTTAAAAAATAAGCAAAAGTTAATTTTAGAACCAAGTAGCTATTTCTTTCACGCTAATAATATAACTTCAAGTATCTCAGTCTTTCATTACACCTGGACATCTCTTACATTCTTTGAAAAGTTAAGAAATTCCTAAAAGTTAAACTACAGAACAGAGTCTTCAGATTTAATCCTATTATTAGGAAAATATAAGTGAGGGCTCTATCAGTGTTCTCAAAACTATTAAGTATACATCATTTTCCAACATAGTAAATCTGACAGGTAAATTATAGTTCTACAAAGTAATTATAAGTTACGGTATTAAATAAAGTGTTTTGAGAACCTTGAGTCAAATAAATGAGAACCAATCTATCAGAAGAGAAGCAATCTTCAACAGGGAATCCTCCCACTTACCCTGTGACTTTATATCCATGGTTACATATGGGAAACTCCCAAGGACAGCCATAACCTCTTCATATTTTTCATCTTCAAGGAAGTGCAATAGACTGTGACGATCTGATTCTTTTAAACTCACCAAATCCTGGATAGTTTTAATTTTGTACTGAATTTTGAAAAAGGAGAAGTAAATCTCTAACTCACCACAAAACTTTTCATAAAAAGAAAATTAGCATGTTAACTGAAACAAAACCCAGCAACTTTCAGAAAAATGTTAAAATCACATGCATTTCGGGTGGCGCCTGTGGCTCAAAGGAGTAGAGCACCGGCCCTATATGCCAGAGGTGGTGGGTTCAAGCCTAGCCCTGGCCAAAAACTGCAAAAAAAAAAAAAAAAAAAAATCACATGCATTTCAAAGCAGAAAATAAAACTATTACAGTAGCCAGGCATGGAGGCTCACACCTGTAATCCCAGCATTTGGGGAGGTTAAGACAGAAGGATTGCTTGAGGTCAGGAGTTCAAAACTAGCCTGAGCAAGAGCAAGACTCTGTCTCCACAAAAATCCCCAGAAAATTAGCCAGGTGTGGTAGTGTGTACCTAAAAGTCCCAGCTACTTGGGAGGCTGAGACAGGAGTATCAGGAGGCTGAGACAGGAGTATCACTTGAGCCCAGGAGTTTGAGGTTGCAATGAGCTATGATGTCACTGAACTTTCACCCAAGCAACAGAACAAGACTATGATTCAAAATAAATAAATAAATCTACATAGATTTAATGACCCTTTTCTCTAAGGAAATTTAAATTAAGGATTGTTCAACTACAAATTTAATACAAGTTCATTTTTTTAATTAGAAAAAATAAAGTTAGAGGGAAAAAAAAATAACATTCAAACAGAATCTAGACCCAGACAAGAACTACTGTCAATTAGTATCCTCAGTTTATTTTCAATTTTTAATAATAAACCTGTAAGAATGAACCTCAAAGTACAGCTGCACCCTCAAGGTTTTACTGTGCAATATTCTTATTTCTTTATTTTGTAAAAATAGCTATTATTGCAGTAATATCCACCTTGGCTAAATGATTACTTAGAAGAGTGTTCTTTAACTTTGAGGTATTCAGTGCTAGTCATTTAATCACAGACATGAGTTAGACCATGAGGCATGTGAAATTCTGGTTTGGGGATTCTGAAGTTTTTAATTATGACTTAATTAATATGATAAAATTTGTAAGAATAACATGATTACTTGAAAGAACAGAGAACTCTGTTACAAACTTCTAATACATATGTATTCATTTTGCCTTAGTATACTACTGAAATCAATGTCTGTTTTCTACTCACATCAGCTGTAATATACAAAACAATACCTAACATCTCCTACTCCTACCAGAACTAGATTTTCACTGCCTCTTTTATTTCCTAAAGTTTTTCATTTATACTTATTTTTTCTATACATTAAGATTCACTGCCATGTCTTTAGTACTGATTTTTTTTTAAAATAAGGATTGCTTTTATTTGATATACTTATTTTTTGAATACTTAATTTTCTTTTCATACTCAACCAATAAATTGCCCAAACTTTAAGCTAAGAATAAAATGACTAGAAGGTATCCATTGCATTTATACTTGATTCATTCCTTCATTTATTTTAAGAGACAGGGTCTTATTCTGTCACCAAGGCTGGAGTGCAGTGGTATGATCATAGTACACTGCAATCTCAAACTCCCGGGGCTCAAGCAATCCCCCCCTCCTCAGCTTCTTGGGGAGCTGGAACTACAGGTGCCCATCACCACATCCAGCTAATTTTTCTTAGTCTTGAACTACTGGCCTCAAGTGATCCTCCCACCTTTGCCTCCCAAAGTGCTAGGATTACAGGCATGAGCCACTATGCATGGCAGGAACAAAAAGTTAATTGCTAAAACACACCAACCCCAAAAATCGTAAAATTACTTACAGTAGTAAAATTTTATAAAATAGCTATCTAATCAAGAAAATGTGAGAACCACTTAAGATAACATTTTAGAATGTTTAAACATTCTAAATCTAAGAAATCATAGTAAAAATGTCTGAAAAGCTTTATTCATGCTCCCTTTAAATTAAACAACAAACTGCTAAAAATTGACTTTAAAGTGGCAAAGAATTACCTTTTTATGGTTAGAAACCCTTCTAAGATTGTCCTCTTCAATATGAGGGAGCTGTAGAAGGGGAGACTTAAACTGCTGAAGTCCTTGAACAGCCATCTGGGAAAGCTTCATGCAGTTTTCTAGAGATGCCAAAGTTGGAGCACGAAACTCCCTTTCTTAGAAAGAATAGGAAAAGAAAACAACAGGGCTGGACTTTTTACATGTTCCAGAGCATACAATTTACCACAAAAACAAAGCTTAACACTAATATCCTTAAAATTTCAGAATTTAAGATCATGGTGTCGATAGTGCTTAAAATACTAAGACACTAAAAAGACACAAACTTGGTCAAATGTACATTATCCAGCAACAACCACTGATTTAATTTTAAAAATGCTTTGCATCACATCCAGTAATAGTAAATAATCAGACATTATCAGTATCAAGAACGTATTGACACTTCAAGAAATGACATCACCTATAACAAACCACAACCACTATCACCTTTTAAAAGGGTTTTTTCTTTTGTTTACTGACTACAAATCCCAATTCTTTTCACACACAAAAAAATCCATTGTCAAGTGAATCACTGTTAGATCAGTTAAAGAGTAATTCCACTCACTGTTAAAAAGCAGAATAACCTAACTCTAAAAATATCCAGAGGGGGAAAAAAACAACACTATTTTAAATCTTTGCAAAGCAAAAATAAACAGTGAAAACATTAAATTAAAAAACATAGCTGTGGGAAAAACTTTACCTAATAGGAAATATTAGAAAAGAAGTGAGAAAAGCCATGAGCAAAACTGAGAAGGTTGAACTGGTAGAAAGAGTTACAGTAAATACCCATAAATCTTAAAACCACAAAGTGTAATCTGCACATGCTTGCAAGAAAAAGCACATTGTAATTAAATACGTATCCTCCTCACCTTCACGGCTCCGGGCCATTATTATTAGTTGGCAGATTACATTAACCATTTCTTGAAGTAAGGCAGGGCATTTTTTCAGCATAAATTGCTGATCTGCAAAACAATCAAAAGCCTGAAACAAATCATTCTAATTTTATAGTTAAGGCATCTTTCATCACCTGTAGCCCAAAACTAACACTAAATTTAAGTTGTCCTACAAGTATTTCACACGATCTCAGAATTTTATAGGTTGAAGAGTTTCTCTTCAATATCACTATCTCAAAAAATTAGAAAACTCTAGATTATATTAGATGTTTCAAAGGCAAATTTTTAATGTTATCATGTCAGACTTAATAAATCAACTCCCTTTTTTCCAGAATGGTCTTAATTTTAACTTAATCTTCATTTTGCTACACTTGAAAACTTTAAGAATGTTCTTCTAGTGCCCTTGAGTTTCAATAGGTATACTCACTGATAAATCCAAACACTAAGATTGAAAATAAATTCCAACTAAATAAAGAGGTAAAGCTCGGCACCTGTAGCTCTGTGGCTAGGGCGCCAGCCACATACACCGGGGCTGGCGGGTTCGAACCCAGCTGTCAAACAACAACTACAATACAAAAAAAATAGCCAGGCATTGTGGCAAGCACCTGTATTCCCAGATTGGGAGGCTGAGGCAAGAGAATCGCTTAAGCCCAAGAGTTAGAGGTTGCCATGAGCTGTGACGCCACAGCACTCTACCCAGGGTGACACAGTGAGACTGTCTCAAAAATAAATAAGAGGAAGTAAAAAACAGAGACAGTAAGACAGAGAAAGGTTTTCATTTATAATAGTTAACTAAAAAGACCATCCACTGGGTTAGATATACAACCTAAAAAAAATGTGTTCCTTGATAACTGGTAAAATTGGAGATTACAGAACTGTACAAAACACTGGTAATAGAATCACTAGTTAGTATTTCAAACAACTCCAATGACAGTGCCTAAATAGTGCTTCTTCATTCCATGATAAGCATCTTACCCTACCACCAATTACTGAGTACCAAGTGGCCTTATTTTCAAAGACATTTGGGTTGCATTATTGGTTTAAAGGAGGTAGGGGATAGTTAAGATTACATTTAGAAAGAACATTTATTTCCTAAGGATCACTTTTTCACCTGAAATAATGCAGGCAAGAGATAACACTCAATTTAATGACATCCCTAGAAATGTTGTCATCTCAACCCACTGCTTTTAAGCAGAAGAGATGGCTTCAAGTACTTATAGACTTTTAAATAAACATAAAACAAAAACTGATAACCACTCTTGGAGGGGGCTAGTGTATGGGGGCAGATGTGTAATGGTTTATGCAAAATCCATTTTTATTCCCCCAAAAGCTTACAAAAATCCTTTTTAAAAAATGAGGAACTTTGTATCATCTGCAATTAACTAAACATTTCTCTTATAAAGCATTTGCTCACCTTGAAACACTGAATTTTAACATTTGCCAAAACATCTGACTTAGATCTTCAAACTATTTGTGAAGTAATTATGTGGCATACAAATTTCTTTTTAAAAGGTCCTTGAGCAATTATTTGATTGAGCAAAAAAGAATAATGATAACAACACTGCACCATAAGGTCTAATTAAATCCATGGCTTTGGTCCCATTAAAACCTTATAGATATCAGAATCACAAATACCTTCTTCAAGGGTCTCAGGAATTTTCATTCTAGCAAGATGAGATAGTAAAAGAACTCTGGCCTTCAGGCTATATGGGCAGGTAAGTGGAGGCTCATTCTTCTTTAAATTAATGCTGCCAATTTCTCTGATTAGCTAGAGTAGATAAAATAATTATTTAAAAATATATACTTAAAAAAGCATTCACTTTAATACTTAACTGTTCATCAAGGAATTTGGAAGATTGGCCTAACCTGTGGTATTAGAATATTATCTGTTGGTCTGCTTGTGGCATCTTTATTATACTGAGGATCAAATTCAGAAGCTCCAGCCAAAACCATGATGAGACCTGAGAAAACAAAAGAAATATAAAGGTAAATAAATAAATTTGCTCATCTGTTAATTTCCTCTCCTGAGATACTTCACTAGTTTAAAAGTGAAGGACTTTTCTAATTATGTGCAATGCTAAAAATCATGAGAATTCCACTACTGATAAAAAAAGAAAAATCTCACTTTTTAAAGTATATGTAAGATTACCTATCACAAGTAGATAGAAGTATACATCAAATAAAAGGGCAAAGTAACTAGAGGCATTAAAATCACTTAAAATAACATGTTTCTACACCTAGGCACGTGTTCTACAGAAACATTCTCTAGCATATTAACATAGCATGTGATGCTAATAATTTGCTGTGTAAAAAGGGAGGGGCTGCTATAGTTAAGCATGGCTGGAAATAAGGGGTTAAACAAGAGTTAAAGGTTTCTTTAGTGCATGACTTCTCAGAGCCTTGAGTACATTAAAATACACTATAATTTTCAGAACATTTTATTATAAAACCTGGATGGGTTTGTGGAAATACATGCAATTGAAACACATGACTTGCAGCCATATATTAAGATTCCCTGTTAGCCTGTACAAACTCTTTTTTTTTTTTTGAGACAGAGTCTTGCTTTGTAGAGTACTGTGATGTCATAGCTCACAGCAACCTCAAACACTTGACTGGACTTATACCTATGAGCTACCATACTAGGTACCTCAGTTTCTTCATATATACCTTATTCACAGCAAGCACAATATATGTGTGAGCTATTACTATTCCTAGCCCCAAATGTATTCATGAAAACAATTATTTCTAAGACAGCTAACATAACCAAGGATATATAAACAAATCCCCAACTAAGCAACATTTTTCTGACTGAATTAACTGTGTAAGGCTAAGTACCACACTCAAAATTAAACAAACCAACATCACTGAGGCAAGAAACACATCAAAACATTATAAACCTGAAACATTTTCACAAGGGAATCAGTTTCTATATTAACATTTTGATCCTATGTAAAGAAGAGTAATACATATACATAAGGAAAAGTAATATTTACTTATTCCTCAAAAAACAAATGTAAGATCTGTTCTCACACACACAGTCATAACTCTGAGGAGTTTCTCTCTCATCTCCAAGAAAATTAACAGAATTGCCAAATCTAAAATACAGAAAAGTTCATTTCTGTTTTGGAACAAAAATGCATTCTCCAGTGAGGCATAATTTAAAACTTATATTTTTATTTTTTAAAGGTTAGAGATGGAGAAAGTGTCTATTATTTCTGCAAAGCAGTCATTCTGAAAAGCAACACTATAAACTTAAACTGTATAAAGTTAGCGTCATGTGATCAAATAAAGTATTTAAAATTGTACTCATTTTTGTCTTAAGCAATTTTTTTTTTTTTTACTCATTCAGACTCAAGGTGAATTCTTAAGCAATTTTTAAATAGAACTTGGAATGAAATATTCCAACAGTTTTCTTTGAACACCAGAAACTCTTTTTATTTTTACCATAAATGATACAGTACAACTGTAGTGGTTTAGGGCTCAGGTACCACATTGCCTGAGCTAACCTTTGGATCTGGTACTTACTGTGTATCCTCAAGCATCTTCCTTTTCTGTACCTCAGTTTGCTCATCTATAAGATTTACTTAAACACAGAACTTACTTATGGGGGCATTAACAAAGATGAAATAAGTTAATATAAGTATAGTCCCTAGAAGTGTTTGGCATACAATAATAAATGGCAGTTAATATTACTACAAAACCTGCACACCCAAAGCTCAACTGTAACCATTTCTGATGTTAGATACATATAACTGAGTAAATAGGAGTAATGAAAATACAAATTAGGGTGTTGGCACTTTTCTCCAGCATCAGTTATAATAAATTATCTATAAAATTGTAAAATGGAATTTTCCCAGTACAGAGGATATCAACTTAACATTAAGTGACTCATAAAGTAATATGATTGATATCATAGTTACTGAAGTTTGCTTACGTTTCATATCCATATTTCGGGTTTTATAAACAAAGTATGTGTAAATCTGTGTTGTGCGTATTAGAATCTGGTCTCCACTATAGCGTATTGAACGGTACCACCAAGAACCCTGAAACACAAAATTAACCAAGAAATAAAGCACAAAAACTAAAATAAAATGTTAAGTTTGATGCAGATTATGTTTATGGTCAAATCCTCTAAATATTCACAAGCCAATAAAAATACCGGAGCTTTAGAAGAAATGCCTCCTTGTTACATATTTCAAATGATTTACTTAGATATTGTCTGAAGCCTAAACACCAACCTAAGTCATTGCATATATATGATTAAAACATTTACATTTGAAGTAAATTTTTTAAAAACAGGAATAAAACCACCCATTGTTATAAACAATAAGCTGGTTCCTAACACACAGCATGTCTTCAATAAATATTTGATAAATAAATGTAACGGTAATTTTACAGTTGATATAACACTTTCATTCACATTTCATGGAGCTGGATCCTCATGACAATCCCAGGAAGAAGGCAAAACAGCTTAATTATTGGGTTCATCATGGGACTCAGGAACTCGAGTATCAGAAAGAACACAACTCACAAAAGTAATAAATGGTAAAAATTATAAACTTTATGGTATCTCTATATTATAGTAGTACATACCACTGTTTTTTAAAGTAGAGATACTCTGTATGTTGGGTCCCTAGTATATTAAGCCAAAAAAGTCAAACAAACAGAATGTACAGTAAAATCTCATTAAAGTTAAAAAAGCGCACACAAATAAACAGAAATAAATTTGAAACAAAAAAACCCCCAAATTCAGCAGTGATTATCTCTAAGAGAAATGGAATTGAGGGAGGTGATGCAGAAAGACTTTCAGCTTAAATTCCAAATATATCTATATTAACTCAGTTGTGTGTTACTGTGGGATTGGAGCAAACACACATAAAATGCTAAAGTTATGTCACCTTTAGAAGACCTTTAAAGTGTAGATTCTTAAATTCAAAGATCAATTGATTTATACTCTAACACAAATCAAAATCTTATAGGGAGATTCCAAAATATGTCAATTCTTTTTCCAAAAAATGTTAACAAGAATAGCTAGAACTTACCACAACAACTGGAAGGATAACCATAAATGCCAATCCATACACAAGTAAAACCTAGAATTGAAGAGGAAAATATTATGGCTTTCATCAGGTAAATAACAACAACATCCATAAACACTTAACTTTGAGGCATACAAAGGTACAGCCACTACTAAAAGTATTCTTCATATACTATCTTGTTTAATCCTTATTCTCAAACTCTATGAGGAAGGTACCATTATTTTTCCCTGGGTAGGTAGGGAACCTGCAACATATACAGTTTATACAGCTTGTACAAGGTCGCACAGCAAGTTAAGTGGTAGAAGCAGAATTTTGAACCTACACAGTCCAGCTCTAGAGCCTAGGCTCATATCCATTATGATAAATTATCTTTTAATCTCTTCTTTACTGACACAATATAGATAACACCAGCAAAAGTTTTCTAAATTACATTCCTCTTCCAGTCAAGTACTTATTCACAAGTATATTAACCTGCAAGTATTTAGTGCCTCAGAAATAAATGAAATAAGAAGCGCTTGGTTACACTGTTTCCTTTCCCCAAATATCAGGAAGCCACTGCATAATGTTCTGTTTGCTAATGAGAATTATTAGCAAATAATGTATTTAAATTACCGTATATACTCGAGTATATATGGTATTAGCAATAGGTGAGAACTACCTATTGATTTTTCTCCTATTGCTGGATCCTAAATCTGGTAGTAACTAGCTCTTCTCTATTACTCTCATAAGGGTAACATGACAAAGATGTTTATATGCAGCAACTATATACCCCTAAAGATAATCTATTTTAATTTGGTATAAAGTAACATTTAATAGCCATTTTCAAAACAATTATATCAAATTATATTTAGACTGCATGAATTTTGTTTTTAGGCAATTATTTTGAAGAAAGTTGAAGTAGGGAATTATCTATTACTGAATAGCAAGATGATTCCTAATATTTTAGGGTTGCAACACCCATCACTGTCTAAAGCTGATATTCCACTGCCTCCTGAAGTACATGAAATATTTACAATTTTCAATTAATAGAAATTATTGTTATAATTACAAATAATTGTAAAATTATTATTACAATTAATAATTTTATCATACATTAAAATTAGTTTAGCTAGGTAATGGCGAAAAAAAATATTTTGTAAATTTTAAGTATTCTTTAGGAAAAACGTAGATACCATAAAAAACAACAGTTTCCTATCTTACCAAAGGTAAGATTCAATCTGAAACTACTTACTAAAGAAATCATCACAACTTGGAGATTGTTTTTTTTTTTTTAATTTCACAATATTGTAGGGTCATATTTTCTTTGCACACTTTGTTTTTGTACAGGTCAAGTCAAATAACTTTAAGGTTTTAAAACTACATTTAACCTAGCACTCTGGGAGGCCAAGTTGGGTAGATTGCTTGAGCACAGGAGTTCAAGACCAGTCTGAGTAAGAACAAGACTCCACCTCTAAAAAAAATAGCCAGGCATTGTAGGAGGTGCCTGTAATCTCAGCTACTGGGGAGGCTGAGGTTAAGAGGATCACTTGAGCCCAAGAGTTTGAGGTTGCTGTGAGCTATGACATTGCAGCACTCTACCCAGGGTGACAGAATAAGGGATTCTGTCTCAAAAAACAAACAACAAAAAGAAAAAACCTTCATTTAGAACACACTACCCCCAAAGCAGCAGCCTAATAATGGGTACTGATTCTTTTCTGTTACATAAACAGTTTTCACAATACCTAATTAAGTTAAAAATAGCATACCAGTATTTTCTTTGTAATAGTCGTTCTCTTTAAATTACCAAGACACATGTACATAACACAAATTACACTAAGTACATTATCTCTCTTCTTTAAATATACTCACCAAAATTGAGTTTTTCTGGTCAACTATCCATGCTGGCAGGGCAATTCCAAAGCTTGTGGCTGAAACAGAAAGATCATCAGTTTCTGAAGTCTGCTTACAGTTTTAATTATTTATATCCCCAAATTGCAACTCCCCCCAAAACTTTAAGATAACCTTGTTAATGGACCCCCATTACACAAAAGTTAAGGGATATGGTTTATACCTCAAATTTCAAATTTTTCAAGGGAGAAAAAAAAGCCCTGTGTAAGCCCTGTGGAATTCTTTCTTCCAAAAAACCTAAATTCTTTATGTGCCCTGAATTTATAAAAACAATATGGACATATGGGGAAATGTGTGAAGTCAGTAAAGAAAAACAGATTTCTTCCATCAAATTTTCATCAACAATTGAAAATATTAATGATAGTAATTACTCTTTTCCCTGAATCAATCTAAGTTGTACCCTTCAAACTAGTTAAAAAAAAAAAAAAAAGTAAAATTTAATAAATGGGGGTCAATTTACCTGTTTAAACTCCCTGTGGTTATTAATTTCCTATTCATAAAGTAAGAAAATCAAACTATTCCTTTTACACAAATTAACTTTTGCATAATATATACCATATCATCAATATTTTTACATCGTCATTTGCCACACCTTGAGGCCCATCTGGATTTCCAAATTCTTCCCAATTTTTCCGAGACTCTTCATCAGTTAAACTAGAATCAAAAAAACAAAGTTGCAAAATTAGAAAGCCGCATCTGAAGAATAAATACCCATACAGACTAACTACATTAACCAAACAAGAAAAATCTCTCTGAAATCAGAAAAAAGGTGGAAACGCGGAACAAGAAATGCCACATTAACACAAAGTGCTAACCATTATGCCTTAATACAAATTTCTAGTTGGCGCAGGTTTAGCTGGTTGAAACCAGATGAAATTTTAAAGGCCACTACATTTTCTAAAAAGGGAAGGAGAGTATAGGTGATTTTTATTATTTTCTTTGTACTCTCATGTATTTTCCAAACTTTCTTCAATAACATTTCTTCATTAATGTTTAATGTTTATACATTAATAATGATAAATACATATTTTTAATATAAATTTAATACAAAACACTGGCATCACTTTCTCAAAGACACAAAATGAACATCACCTGTAATACTCTAAAACTCCACCCGCTGCTATGGAAAAGGTCATGTGCATATACTGAGATCACAATTTCCAGCTTCCTAACCCAGGCAATATAAAAAGTGAGAGAGTGATTTTTATTTATTTATTTATTTAAAAAAAAATTTTTTTTAATTTTTTTTTATTTTTAATTTCAACTTGCTTGTACATTTTTCTTTGTTTGAAGTACTCTTTTTTGTTGTTCATTTTCTTCTTCCTCTGGACATGCTCGGCTGTTTTTCATGTTAGTAGAAACGGAGTCTTACTCTGGCTTACTGCTGGTCATACTGGTCTCGAACCTCTGAGCTCAGGCAATCCACCCACCTCAGCCTCCCACAGCGCTGGGACTACAGGCATGAGTCACTACACCCGGCCAATTTCTTTTTTTTTTTTAGAGACAGAGTATCACTTTGTCGCCCTCTGTAGAGTACAGTGGCATCACAGCTCACAGCAACCTCTAGCTCTTGGGCTTAGGTGATTCTCTTGCCTCAGCCTCCCGAGTAGCTGGGGCTACAGGCACCCGCCACAATGCCCGGCTCTTTTTTTGTTGCAGTTTGGCCAGCGCCAGGTTTGAGCCCGCTACCCTTGGTATACGGGGCCAGCGCCCTACTCACTGAGCCACAGGTGCTGCCCAGCAGAGTGATTTTTAAACACCTAAATATAAATGTAATCCCTAGCTTGGACAATGGCTCAAAAGGCAAAGAGAGTAGTTTTATTCCAGGTTCCAGTGAAAATGTTAAAAGCATTAGAAGAAATTCTTCATTCCTTCACATATGTTACAATGTGTAACATATGTCACATATGTTACAGGGCTCAGTGGCTCACACCTGTAATCCCAGCTATTTGGGAGACTGAGGCAAGAGAATCGCTTAAGTCCAAGAGTTTGAGGTTGCTGTGAGCTGCAACACCACAGCATTCTACTGAGGGCAACAGAGTAAGACTCTGTCTCAAAAAAAATAAAAATAAAACAAAAATGTTACAATGAGATTAAGGAAGACAAAGCAGGACCTCCCCACCCCCCCACAGACACACACAAAAGACCAATAATATATTTTTGGACACCAAATGGCAAAAGATTCTGCTTATGTTCCCATCTAATGTTAGCCATATTTCTGTTTCCCAAAACGTAAGAGATAACATAGTTTCTATTCAGCAAAACTCCAAGTACAGACAGGTAATGTAGAAATACCTTCATAAAACAACAAAAGGACATTCATTCATTCATTAGTTTTCAATTATTTGAAAATATTCTTGGCCAGCGCGGTGGCTCACACCTGTAAGCACTTCGGGAGGCCGAGGCAGGTGGATTGCTTGAGCTCACAAGTTCAAGATCAGCCTGAGCCAGAGCGAGATCTCTTGTCTCTACCAAAAATAGAAAAACTGAGGCAAGAGGATCATTTGAGCACAAGAGGTTGCTGTGAGCTATGACATCACAGCATTCTACCCAGAGAGACAGCATGAGACTCTGTCTCGAAAAAAAGAAAATATTTTTTTGAGACAAGAGCCTCAAGCTGCCGTCCTGGGTAGAGTGCCGTAGCATCATAGCTCACAGCAACCTCCAACTCCTGGGCTCAAGTGATTCTCCTGCCTCCGCCTCCCAAGTAGCTGGGATTACAGGCGCCCACCACAACGCCAGGCTATTTTTTGGTTGCAGCCGTCATTGTTGTTTGGCAGGCCCGGGCTGGATTCAAACCTGCCAGCTCAGGTGTATGTGGCTGGCACCAAGCCAAGGAGTCATTAACTTTTTAAAAGTCAGTTTAAGAAAGCAAATGATGTTTTGTTACTTATTAGTATTTCAGTAAAATAGTATTCCAAAGAGTTAAAGTACTTAAAAGATATGTGACGTCAGTATAATTCAAAGTTAAGATCAATGATACAAATATAATTTTTAAAAATTCACTGAGTGTAGTTTCCTAAACATGATTAAACTTCTTAACTTTTGGGGAATGAGGGAGAAGAGGATTATGATCCTGTTAAAAATCAAACAAGGGCCAGGTGTGGTGGCTTCTGCCTATACTACCACTTTGGGAGGCCAAGGTGGGAGGATCCCTTGAGCTCACCAGTTCAAGACCAGCATGAGCACGAAGCAGACTCCAGTCTCTATTAAAAACACAAAAAATTAACCAGGCATGTGTCCCAGCTACTTGGGATGCTGAGCAGGAGGATCACCTAAGCCTTGGAGTTGAAGTTGCTGTGAGCTAGGCTGATGTCACAACACTAGAGCCTGAGCAACAGAATGAGACTATCTCAAAAAAAAAAGAAAAAAAATCTCATGAAATCTATGCCCCCTTTGCCCTGGGAAAATGGCATTATTATAAAGACACATAAATTCCATATACAATTTTAGGGACTCCAGATTATAAATTCTGTCTTAAAGAATCCTTTCAGTAGATTATGTATGAGTGAACTTGAGTTGGCTATGTATAGTTAAATTACATATTATTTATAGGAGCACATGAAAACACATACTTTTACAAAAATTAAAGTATCTTTAAGGTAATAACTATGTTGCCTACATGCTATAAAGCAGCTTAAAGATAGGGATTTACACCTGAAGACCAAATCTCAACTATACCTAGAACAGATGAACCAGAGAATTCAATGGTCTAACTTAGGCGTCCTCAAACTTTTTAAACAGGGAGCCAGTTCACTGTCCCTCAGACTGATGGAGGGCCAGACTATAGTTTTTAAAAAAAAAAAAAAACTATGAACAAATTCCTATGCACACTGCACATATCTTATTTTGAAGTAAAAAAACAAAACAGGAACAGATACAATCACACCACTGCATGTGGCCCCCGGGCCGCAGTTTGAGGACCCCTGAACTTCTTAAAAATAACCACATTTTCTCTCGTCTTAAGTTAGAATCTGATGAAAAAAGAGTAATGGCCCAGCTGGCGTATTATAATAGGCAATTAAGAGGAGAGAAAATTCCTAAATAACCAAAGCAAATTCTAAAAAGCATTATAAATAAAAAGCCTACATAACCATATTCCATAGGTTGCTTTAGTTATACTGAGGCTGCTAGAGATATTCATAAGACAGCAACTTCAATTCAATCACTTAGAACTTGGGTTTAATAAATAACACACTTTTGTCTAATTTAGTTACATTCATGTAAGTTATAATATCTCAGAGTTATGGGTCCCAAACACATTTCATTATTTCATTGGTCTTATAGAACATCAACTATTTAAGACATTCTATATATAAAATATCCTATAGCTTGATTGTGTATTTGAGTTAAAACTACTCCTTGTACTTTTATTAGTAACCAAACATCATAGTCAGAGTTCTAGCAACTTAACAACAAAAATCACAAACTTTCCTTGGGAGACTGAGGCAAGAGAATTGCTTAAGCCCAAGAGTTTGAGGTTGCTGTGAGCTACAACGCCACAGTACTCTACCCAGGGTGACACAGTGAGACTCTGTCTTAACAACAACAAAAAAATCCCAAACTCGAAAATGTTATTAAAACACTTAAAGACTAAGGGAAAAAAACAGTCACCAAAAGCACTAAAATTAAAGCTACTAATTAAATAATCTTGGCTATCTAACTTTCTCTAGAATCTGCTCTTCTTAAAATTACCTAAGATAGCAAATAAGGGACATCAATGTTTGCGCAAAGAGAGTAAATGCTTCAAGGAGAGACACACTGGGAAAAAAAAAGAGAGAAAGGAGACACCAACTGAAAGACAGCAATCTGGAGAACGTCTAATATGCAGAAAATGTCGTGCACACTTCAGAAGTCCTAATGGCATTGCTTTTTTACAGAATCATATGGTAATTCATATACATAACCAAGAAGCCACAAAAAAGGTGGAGAACAAAAACAGTTAATAACTTTATTAAGCATGAAAATGAGTAAGATAATATTTCCCACACTGTCATTCACATGCCACTTTCACAGTCTGCTAGTATAATCTAGTATTCGATCACAGCCATACCTTGTAGTGCATTTTGCAGATACTGTTCCTTACAAATCGAAAGGGTAGAAAACCTGTGACTGCCAAGTTTGTCAGCAATATTTTCCCAACAGCAAGTGCTTTCTTTGTTTCTGCCACATTTTGGTAATTCTCACATTATCTGAAACCTTTTCATTATTTTTATATCTGTTACTGTGATCTGAGATTAGTGATCTTTGATGCTTCTATTGTAATTGTTTTAGGGCACCACGAACTATACCCATAGAAGACACCTAACTTAATCGATAGACGTGTATTCTAACTACTCTACGAACCAGCCAGTTCTCCATCACTCCTTCTCTCTTTGGGCACCTTTATTCCTAACCACAATACTGAAATTAAGCCAATTAATATGTAGTAACCCCATAACAGCTTTTAAATATTCAAGTGAAAAGAAGAGTTCATGTGTCTCCCTTTCAATCCAAAGTAAGAAATCTTTTAAGTTTTTCAAGAGCCAAGACAGGCCCAAAGCTAGGCCTCTCGAATCAAACAGTGAAGTTGTGAAAGCAAAGGAAAAGTTCTTGAAAGAAATGAAAAGTGCTAGTTCAGTGAACACATAAATGATAAGAAAGAAAATCAGCTGTATTGCTGATCTGAAGAAAGTTACAGTGGTCTGTCTGGATAGATCAAACCAGCCACACCATTCCCTGAAGTCAAAAATCTAACTTCACACCAAGTCCCTAACTCGTTTCAATTCTATGAAGCCTAAGAAGTGAGGAAGCTAAAGAAGAAAAGTTTGACGCTGTAGCACAGGCTGGTTCATGAGGTCTAACAAGGAAAGAAGCAATCTCCGTACCATAAAAGTACATGGTGAAGCACCAAGTGCTGATGGAGAAGCTGTAGCAGGTTATCCAGAAGATCTAGCTAAGATTGTTGATAAAGGTGGCTACACTAAGCAACAGATTTTCAGTGTAAGAGATGCCAACTAGGAATTCCATAGTTAGAGAGGAGAAGTCAATGTATGGCTTCAAGGTTTCAAAGGGTAGGCTGACCTTCTAGAAGCTAGCTGGTGACTTTGAGTTGAAGCCAACAGTCATTTACCATTGTAAAAATCCTAGGGCCCTTAAGAATTATGCTAAATCTAGTCTGCCTACACTCTATAAATGGAACAACAAAGCCTGGATGACAGAGCATCTATTCAGAGCATGATTTACTGACTACCCACAGTTGAGAAGTACTGCTCCGAAAAAAAGATTCCTTTCAAGAGATCCCTACTCATTGACAATGTACCTGATCACCTAAGAGCTCTCATGGAAATGTACAAGGAGATAAATGTGCTTTTCATGCCTGCCAATACATGTCTGCAGTCCCTGGTTCAAAAAGTCACTTCACCTTTCAAGTTGTATTATTCAAGAAAATGTATTTTGTAAGGCTAGACAGCGATTCTTCTGGTAGATCTGGGCAAAGTAAATGCAAAACCTTCTGGAAAGGATTTACCATTCTATGAGATATTCTAAACTCCTCCCATGAATCATGAATGTTCTTAATGAATACTTAAGAGTACAAAAAATACTCATGATTCACAGGAGTTGTTTAAAAATATCAACATTAAACAAGGCACAGTGGCTCATGCCCATTACCCCAGAATTTTTCAAGTCCAATGCAGGAGTTTAAGACCAGCCTAGTCAACATAGCTAGACCCCACTTCTACAAAAAAAATATTTTTAATTAGCCAGGTGTGGTGGTATGTGCCTGTAGTCCTAGCTACTCAGGAGATTGAGACAGGTGGATCCCTTGAACCCAGAGAGCTATGACTGGCTGCTGGGGGCAGTGCCTGTGGCTCAAAGGAGTAGGGCACCTGCCCCATATACTGGAGGTGGCGGGTTCAAACCCGGCCTGGCAAAAAACTGCAAAAAAAAAAAAAGGATGATTGGCTGCTGGACTCCGGCCTGGGTAACAGAGTAAGAGCCTGTCTCTGAAAAAATAAAACTTCAATACTACAGAAGTTTCTGCAGGATGAGACTTCAGCAAAGAAGTCTCTGTAGATGTAGAGCCTGAAGATGAGACTGAATTGCTGCAATCTCATGATCAAACTGGGAACAGATAATGAGTTGCTTCTTGTGGATGGACAAAGACAGTAGTTTCTTAATATGGAACCTATTCCTGGTAAAGATGCTGTGAACACTATTGAAAGGACAACAAAAGATTTAGAATATACCATAAGCCTAGCTGATAAAGCAGTTGGAGGGGTTTTGAGAGTACTGACTCTAATTTTGAAAGTTCTACTGTGAGTAAAATGCTTTCAAACAGCATTGCACACTGCAGAGAAAACTTCAATGAAAGGAAGAGTCAATTGATCCAATATCAATCAGAGTCATTATCAATGTTGTCTTGTTTTTAAAAATTGTCACAGTCCCCCTAATCTTCAGCAATCACCACCTTGATCTGTCAGCAGCCAACAACACTGAGACAAGATTCTCCACCAGTAGAAAGATTATAACTTGCTGAAGGCCCAGGGGATTAAAATTTTTTAGCAATAAAGTATTTTTTTTTAATTAAGATTATGTGCACTCTTTTTTACGATATAACACCATTGCACCTTAGATGACAGTATGGTATAAACATAACTTTTATATGCACTGGGAAATAAAAAGAACTTGTGTGACTTGCTTTATCATATTTATTTTACTACAGTAGTCTAGAACAGAATCTGCAGTATGTCTCAGGTATGCCTATCTTTAGCTGTATTAATATTTTTTAAATTAGCTCACAAAATTATACATTACTGAGTCATCAAAAAATAGTCACATATTTTACTTACTCATTCAAAATAAGAGCTGTGCGGGGATGCACCTATCATAAGTCCTAAAGAATCCAGCTACTTTTTATCTTTCATAATGTTAATATCCAAGAAGTAATTAATTCTAATTTTATATAATCTATTCTGTTTCCCAAAAAGTATGACAAATGTTCCTCTAAGTTTATAAATGCACAGATATGTCTGTGCATATAATGCATGTGTGAAAATATATGTACCTCAACAAAAAAATTCACCTATGTTTACGTCTAAACCAACAAGGAAAATAAGCCAAGTTCTGAAAATACTTGAAGAAAGTTTCTGATTATTAAAAAAGGAGACCTTAACAATCTACACTGCAATAAGAATAGCAATTAACAATATAGTAATTGGGTATAATCTGGTATAAAGAAATTCTAAAAAGAAAAGATGCCGAAAATGAAGAATTTAAAAGTGAAAATTAAACTTGTCTTTAAATAGCTAAAGGAGAAAACCTAAGGTTGAGGCATTAGGAAGGTTGAGAACCACTGACCTACGTGGACAAATAGGAAAAATAGATTGAACCAAATTTTAAAAACCTACAAATAAAAACAAGGTCTGGGCAGCGCCTGTGGCTCAAAGGAGTAGGGTGCGGGCCCCATATGCCAGAGGTGGCAGGTTCAAACCCAGCCCTGGCCAAAAA